>OMMV01062980.1:7585-18604 GCA_900302635.1 Chatrabus melanurus
TTTTGAGAATGTCTAAACTTGATGGCAACTAATTTTCCTGAAATTTTAAAAGGTTTTCTGTCAATTGATTCAAAGTAAATGACTCCTTTATCACATGTTCAGGGGTAATAAGCCTTTATTTTTGGATCTGTCATGTTGGTGGAAATTTCTCAAAAACAGCCATAAATCATAAAAAAAAGAAAAAAAAAGAGCAAAGTTCATATACCATAGGTACCTCATGTGGAGAACATGTTACAAGATGCCTGTTGTTATAATAAGTGCATAAATTCCCACACTAAATGAGGGGAGCTGAATTTTGACTTCTGGCTCACCATTACTTAACCGTAGGCGGTCCTCCAGCTTACAGATAACCCCTTTTTGGGGGCCGTTGGTGGGATTGGAACCTCAGCTGCCATAAAACACTTTGCAAAGCTCGGCACAGAAAGAGAACTCGTTTCCCCACTCCGTGGAAGTAACTCTGCTGCTGCCTTCCATTGGAGGGCGGCATGTGTTATGAAGGGGACGGGCAAAGCCGTCTGGAGCCTCTTCTCTGGAAAAGACAAAACCACAGGAGAACACCAAGGGTCTTGCCTTTGCAGGGTGGTGACTGGTGGTGTGCTGAGGGGTCGTCCACTGCATGGCGGCACATATCCAGGTCCAAATCTGAGGCAGCTCATCTGGGTGGGCACCTGGATCGTCCTTTCTCTCATTAACAATCACCATCTTTCACTACATTTTGGCCATGCGGTGCGTTTCTCTGGGCATGATCCAGCACACAGGTGCCTCAGTGTTCAGGACCCCAGCGCCTGGAGAAGGCCAAGGGGACGCCCACGTTTCACCCGGCTGTGGCAGATAGATGGATACTTTTGAGAGGTGGGGATGGACTGGCTGTCTGCCACCTAGGACCCAAGGCGGTTCCATATTTGGTGGATGAGGCGATGTCAAGAGCGCATGCTCCCAGACTTGACTTGCTCCCCATTACGTAGCGGTGTAAAGTTCATATTCACATCATGGATGCCTCATATGGCGCACATGTAGCATTAGTGTTGCAATAATTGCAAACATTTGCATACTAATGAGGGGTATCTTGGTGGGCCATTCACCCCAAGTGCCTCTTGTTACCTGAGTAGGTGGCATATCTTGGAAGGGCACCCTGCCGCTGACCAGCTCGCAGGCCACAATACCCAAACTGTAGATATCTGATTTCACTCCATACCCATGCAGGTCCTACTGAGATCAATAACATATGGGGAAGGGGCGACAGAACAGAATGAAGTCAGAAAAAGGCCTCACTACAATATATTTTGACCAGAAAGAAATAAAACAAAAAGGGGCACTCAGAGACATGTTTGACACAGAGTTATGCAAATTAATTATGTGATTCAGTGTTACCATATTATACGGTTCAGTGTAGCCTTGACATTTGGTCAATTCTGTCCAAAATTGAACTGCTTTATCGTTGTCTAACACACAACCCTTCCACCATGTTTAATCCATATTGGCTCCAAGGCGTTTGAGCTCAACATTTATGACCTTGAGTTTGACCTCTCAAGGTCACCTGAGGTCAAAGGTCATGTGACCAATAGGTAAGATTATATATATGACTTCATGTTAGTGTTTAAAGTCCCTGTAAAGCAAATTCAGAGATTTGCTTCAAAATATACTATACATGTTAGAAATGCTTTGCTGATCATATGTTAAAATGTGTTCAACCAGGTTTTTTTTTTGAGGAGTTTGACTGGATTTCTGTGTTTCACCACAGATTTTTGGTGGGCGGTGGCTTCAGCCAAAACCAATTACGTACATGGGTTCACTCGTTGAGGCATTAGTATCCGCCTATATAAAGCTGGAGCCGATTTGAGTCTCTGCTCCGGAGCAGTAGGTGGCGGTAATGCACCTTTTACACTGGTTGCCAATTGCCATTAAACAAGAAGAAGAAGAAGAAAAAGAATCTTTTGTAATCCTGTTCAAAATTTGAGTCTTGTAAAACAACGTTTGTACTAATCCCACTGTTTGTTTTTAATTTCTTTAGTTTACTTTGAAATGGTATATTGTTGTCTACTATAGAACGTTTTTTTACATCAAGCTGAATGTTTGTATGTTCCTTGTTGTTCAATAAAGCTTTTAAAAAAAACAAAAAAACAAACAAACCTTGCCCCCACACCTTCCCCCTCCCCATGCAATCAGGGCATGGTTTTAGTGCCTTGAGTCAGCAGAGAGAGGTGGGGAAAAGTGCTCATTTTTACATGATTTTGAAACCTAATTTTGTCTACTTAGCAATATTTTTAATCATTAAAATTCAGCTAAGTGGTTAATAACATGTTTTTCTGTGGTTTGACAATTTCAAAACACAAACTGGATTTCACTTTACAGGCACTTTAAGAGTAACCACAGGCGTATCTTTAACTAATTCCTCAACATAGCCATTCTAAATATCCCTAATATATTAAGCACTGGACCCAAATTTTGACCTTGGCTTGTGACCTTGAGTTTTAACCAATTTTTCTCAACATCAAATCACTGTGTCCTCGGCTGACCTGCAATCATTCCACCAAGTTTGGTCCAAATTGGATCAAAACACCGAGTTATTTTGTTCAAACACGGTCGGACAGGCACACACACCTAAAAACAATACCCTGAATGTGCTACTGCTGTGCGCAGGTATAACAAATAACTACTTTCTTCAGCATACGAACAGACTTGTTCTCATGAAACCAGAAGGACACTCTTCCATGTCCAGATCCACAATGTCATCCGCTATAAATAGTGTCTCAAAAACTCTGTTGTGAATCGACTGTAACTTATATTCTTGACTTACATGCATAGTAATGAAAAGTCGAGCTCACATCATCGTGACAAAACCCTCTAACTGTAATGAATGATCTAACAAGGCCTGACCTGTCGCAGTAGTTCAGGGCTGAGCCAGGGCAGCAGGGAGGGGCTGTGGTGGGGCATGTCAAACACGGCCCTCATCCTCTTCCCCTCACGCATCATACTGTAAACACTGTGGAGCCCTGAGAGGTAGACGTGGCCCTCTCCTGACAGCAGGATATGACTAGCCTTCACACCCCTAAAGCAAGAGGATCAGGTAAGACACAAACATATTTAAGTCAACATATTTTTCTTTGGAATGGACCTTCTCCGTGTGTGAGCATTCAATCTCGTCTTCACCACTGACCGGTGAATGTAGGCCATCCGGTGCAGATATTCCAATGCCTTCAGCACGCCGTACAGTAGGTACGCTATCAAGGATTCACTCATTCCATCTGGGAAATATGTCCTCAGTAAGGTGTCTGCAGAGCCTGGAGCCAAGAAGAGAAGAAAGTGTCAACTCATGAAAAATAAGCAATTATCAGTCTGAATTTTGAGTTTAATTTTAGCTGGAGAAGGATGGGTATAAATAAAAATAGATATTTTTGTGTGTTTGTTTGTGGGAGAGAGTTTAAAAAAAAAAAAGGGTAGTGAGAGAGAGCCATGATGAAAATATGAGCATGTGATGAGAAATGTGAAAAATGACAGGAAACTCAATGTCGCACTCCTGTACATTTAATGATGTCTGTCTTAACCAGTTACTGTCGCCTAGTCGCCTTTTCAAATTCAATCTAGCCACATGGATAACAAAGGGAAAAATAAATATCTTTATTTTTTGACCAGAATTTCTCATGTATCATTGAATAATTTCTTAGCGATTAACGTGAATGAAGTCCAAGACATATTCAGTGACTTGGAAATGTTCATGTTTCCATCCCCTGACTTGTCTAAAGGAAACTGACTGCGAAAGTGATGATTTACTTGTGTTATAATAAACGGCGCCATTACTTACGCAATGTATTATTTTGGCCTTGACATTTTTTATTTAATTTATAATCATGTTGTAGAGGTTTTTTCAGTTTGAGTTTAAAGGGGATAATTTTAGAAATTTTAATTATACAGAAGCCCGAATAATTTTTTTCCCCCCCCCGAAGTGGCATAAAGAAATTAAAATGTGTAAAAGCCCAAGGGTGTGTAGGATTTCTATATCCATTTGGAATCTAAACTTGCCAAATAATTGTAATTCTTTGTTGTTGGTTGACAGTACAAATGTTAACTGTGGTGTTTTTCTAATGTGAATACACAGAATTTTCACCGTTTTTTAAATTTTTTTTTTTGCCTCTCACACAATGTGACCCTGTGTAATTAACAATGTACTGCAGAAATGCAAGAAAACAGTATTTGATGGATTTAAAGACTAACCTTTTTTCTTTAAAAAAGAGAATTGTTAAAGTGTTGGAGTGTGCACGTCAAGGTGTGAGAATGGCTGACCATAAGCCATGAGTGGCGTCAGGACCCAGAGCTGGCAGCAGGAGCTGAAAACCAGTCGAGATGTCAGCAGGCTAGTGTGACGGAACAGCCTGGACAGCAGGACCTCGTTCTATGGATTGAAAAACAACACACACACACCCACACACACACACACAACACACACACCATTTGAAAATAACCCTGACTAATTATAAAATAACACAATTATAACATTAGAAGTGCCAACATCTATGGACATTCTGCATATTTAGAACTAACTGTCTTGTGTTTTGCTGGGAATAAACATGTGCACCCACCATGAGCTGCAGCAATTCCTCCTCTGTACACTCGTCCAGATTGGTGTGTTTGACTACCACCAGCTGGCCGGTGGGGGTGTGGCGTGCCATGTTTACCTGGGTCAGGTTGTTGAAGCCCCTCCCTACAAGGCATTAGCTTCAAGTTAAAAAACAAATTTCAGATGTTTGCATGTTTTGCCCTGTAATTTATGTCATGAATGTGACTCCCCTGAGTTCTAGTTGTCTTTACTGTTGGTACAGCCAACTATTCAGCAAAGTGTGACTGAATTTGAATCTGTGTGACAGCGGGTTTGCTCTGGGGTCTGCTGTTATTGTCACTTTATGATGTAATCATATCTAGGTCTACAACCTATGCTGATGACCTGCAGATGTATATGCCTGTCCATGTAGGTAATGACTGATTGCAAAGCTGGAGGTTTTACTTAGTTGCAGTGAAAAAATGGATGTCTTCTGATTTCCTGCTTTTGAATGCAGAGAAGACCAAGAGAATTGTTCTTGGCCCTGCTAGACTGAGGCATCCTTATGATCAATTAACACTATTACTGGGTGACAATTTGGATGTGATGAGACTGTCTTACTCCACCAGTAATGGCAATAATTGAAGTTAGTGGGAAAGAACGATTCAATACAGCTAAGTCTATATTAATTATAGAGAAAACAGATAAGTCTTTAATCTGGAGTTCAATAACTCCACAGCATCCGAATGTTTTGTCTCAGCAGGCAGACTATTCCACAGAAAAGGTGCACAATAAGAAAAGCTCTGTGACCTGCATCCCGGGAACACAGAGCACAGGCCAGAACATACTGTTGAGTTAGATCTGCCAGACAGAGAGGCACTAGTCCGTGTAGGATTTTGTATGTTAATAACAAAACATAAAAATCGGACCTCACAAGAACAGGAAACCAATGAAGGGAGGCCAAAATCTGGGTAATATAATCAAACTTTCTTCTCCTACTTAGAGAAGCCAGAAAATAAGACATTACAATAATCAATTCTAGATGACACAAAGGCATGAATCAGTGTCTCTGCATCCGCCATGGACAGAATAGGTTGAATCTTCGCAATATTACATGGATGAAAGAAAGCACTCTTTGTAATTTCTCTAATGGCAGGTCAAGACAGTGTGGGACCAAAGATCACCCAGATATTTTTTTGCTTTATTACTATGATGAATGACATGTATCCAATGTTAACGTTAATTGATCAAACGGATGTCTGTGTCTCGCAGGGCCAATGACCATCATCTCAGTCTTTAAGTCAGAATTTAAGAGTAAGAAATTACAGGGCATCCAGTATTTCACTGATGCTAGACACTCCAGTAGAATTGTATTTTTAGAGAGATTATTTGCATTAAATAACATGCAAAGCTGCGTCTCATCAGCATAACAGTGAAAAGTAATTCCACAGCGTCACAGTATTTGTCCAAGAGGTGCCATGTAAAAGTAGAATAAGAGAGGGCCTAATACAGAACCCTGCGGTACCCCACATTTTACCGGAGCGAGTTTCGAAGTCATGTTGTTATACAAGACACATTGAGAACGGCTAGATAAATATGATGTCACCCAGAGAACCCGGCCAGTAATACCAAAATAATTTTCAAGCCTAGCTAACAACATACAATGATCAACCGTATCAAACGCTGCACTAAGATCCAGCAGTAGCAGCACTGTGGTGGTAGTCGAGTCCATTGCCATCACATCATTCACCACTTTATTAAGCGCTATCTCAGTGGAGTGATAAGTTCTAAACGCCGACTGTAGTGGCTCAAAGAGATCATGATCAGCAAGATAAGCCACAAGCTGCTGTGATACAACCTTTTCAAGAATTTTTGAGCAGTAAGGTAAATTCGATACCGGGCTATAATTTGCCAATAAACCCGCATCTAGGTTGGGTTTCTTAAGAATAGGTTTAGGTTTAATGACTGCAGATTTAAAACATGCAGGAACAAAACTGGCCGTTAGTGACAGATTAATAATTTCCATCATAGTGGATCCAAGTGTAGACCGCAATTTAGTTGGTAACAGATCAAAGAGACAAGTCGTAATTTTAGCAATATCCACAATTTGCGACATCATCCCAAACGGGATCATGTCAAAATCCATAATTGTTGGTTTTCGGTCAGAGTTGATGCAGCCCGTTATAGGATCACTCAGTCTAGCTAAAGTTTGCTGGGATATTTTTGACCTGATATCCTCTATTTTTTCATCAAAGTAGTCCAAGAAATCTTGGGCAGTAAATGGCGAACAGTTTGCAGACAGTTGCCCTTGAATAAGTTTGGCCACAGTGTCAAACAGGAATTTTGGATTATGCTCGTTTTTGCTAATTAAGTCAGAATAATAATCCCTCTTTGCAGCCGATAAGGCATGCTTGTACTCCAACATAATATCATGCCAGGCAAGATGAAAGGCTTCTAATTTAGAGCTACGCCATTTACACTCCAGACTCCTACACTTACGCTTGAGATATCGTAGGTGTTCGTTAAACCAAGGCGTTTGCAATTTAGAGCGACGAGATTTGACAGTAAGTGGAGCAATCGAATCCAATAGATTAGTGAGCGCTGTATTCAGGCCATCTGTGAGACTATCCACTGAATGGCCGTGTTCAGAACGAGACTCCAGAATCTCAGGTAATCTGGAACTAAATTCAGTTACAGTAGAGGAACTAATATGACGCTTAGATGACGTACAGGCATCCAGTCTCATTGGGCAAGATAATGTTACTTCAAATTTAATGAGTGAATGAACCGAAACTGCCAATGTAAGAAAGGCTATGTCAATATCCGAAATGGCAATACCATGAGCCAGGACCAACTCCAGAGTATTACCACTGCAGTGAGTCGATCCCTGGACGAATTGACAAAATCCAAACATTTCCACAACATCCAAAAACGCTTTACTGAGGGGATCCAAAGGCTTATTAACATGGATATTAAAGTTACCAACAATTAAGATCTTATCAGCATGAGTGACCAAATCAGAAATGAAATCACTGAATTCCTCTAAGAATTTGGAATAAGGACCAGGAGGCTTATATACAATGATAAAATCAGCCTGATCATAATTGCTCCTAGCAGCCTGAGAAGGGCCCAATGAGCTGTGAGTTGCAAAGTACATACATCTAAACTTCTTTGTGAGTTTTCTTGGGCGCTACATTTAGGTGTGTACTGTGACACTCTCACCCAGCTCGGCCAGTAGCTGGTAGTGGGTTGGCTCAGGTGACAGCCCTGTGATGTCATCACCACCTGCTGGACCTTGCAGAGTGTATTCAGAACCGTCAGAGCTCTGCTGGGACACATACAAACTCAGAACATGGCTTGATCTCATACGAAAAAAAAAAAAAGCACAATAAATCTGCACTGAAAAGCCACAACCGTGCCACTCTGAGCACACCTGATCATGTTAGATCTCAGAAGTGATGCAGAGTAGGTCCTGATTAGTACTTGGCTGGGAAAGCACTTGGGAACACCAGGGGCTGTGAGACAGTTTCTCCATGTAGAACTGGAGTTGCATCAGGAAGGGCATCCGCTGTAAATCTTGTAGCAAATCCCAATACAAATCTATACTGAGTATTCGGGGACAGCCAAACGCAAAACAAATAATATGCACTGAAAAAAACTGATGAATTGACCTCTTTCCATACTGAGCCAACGATTGCTGTTTTTTAAAAAATTTTTTTGCATCTCAGCACAGCCTTTAATTACAGGTAAAAAAAAAAAAAACCCGACATATTATTATTATATATATTTTTACTAATCAAACTATTCTTGTCTTACCGTTCATCAAACTCAAACGTACAAGCAGTGGTGGACACAGCTAACCTAAATGTTAGCTTCGATAACCACTAATCCGCTAACTGAAAAGTTAACTGTGATAACGCTAAACTGGTAAACTGCCTAAACATTCAGCTGAAGCTAATGATAACCACTACCTGCTAACTTTTATTGTATATGATTTAGCTTTTGCTTGTTTTGATTTTTTTTTTTTTTGCTCTAAAACCCTGAAAAACAGACCTAAAAAGCTGAAAATTTTTTTAATATGTTGCAGCGTAAGCACAGAGGTTCCCAAAAAGGTTTAGCATCCCAAGATCAGATGATCATGATGTTCATAAATAATTAAATGAACAAATGAAATGAAACAGTTGTTTCCATTCAACATACAGTTTATTCACAGTACAGAAAGTATTAAATGAATAATAAATATTAAGAAATAAAAATACACATGGAAAATAATTTAAATTATCTAATTAATGTATTTACTCTGGCTTGAAATCCTGCTTTGTTGCCTTCACACAATGTGTCAATTTCACTTATTGGATTATTGTATAAGTGTAAAATAATGTATGATTTTAAGGTTTTATTCCAAAAATGTTAGCTGACTTCAAATTAGTGGAACTAAATTTATTGGAAGCTAATTGGCCCACTAATGGTTTTCAAAATTAGCTGAAAAGCTAATCCAATAAGGAAAATGTTAGCTTCGCTAATTAGCTGTTCTCTGAACTGTGCCCACCACTGCATACAAGCATATCACAACAAAAGGATATCAGATCAATAGGTTTTGTAATGAATGTAGGCAAGGACCCCAACACAGAGAACCACAATGAAAGACGGTTTGAACAGGTTTTATTGTTCACAGTAGTTATAGGACCAGCTAACAGCAACAAAAACGGCAGGCAGGAGGAATGGCCAAAAGCACAGGTTCGGGTCAGGCATGCAGTAATCAGTCCAAACCAGCCTCAGTATATCTGAGGGGGGAAGCAGAAGAGTAATCCATAAACCAGGCAGTGTTCAGTAACCAGGGATTCTCATACCACTGAGTCCAATACAGCAGGTGAAAGACAGGAGTCCGGAATGGCAGCAAAGGTCTGTACTATGGAATCAAAAAAACAGTAACATGGAATGGTAGCGAGCAGGGCGGAACCTAATAAAATCTGGCGACTAGGAGACGTTCTAACGGTGGTTATGAAGGATGGCGATCAATTAAACCCGGAAGTGCAGGGATATGCATACGCGGAAGACAAAAACCCGGAAATTAAACTAGCCAGAGTGAACCCAGGGAATAATAAGAGCATATCAAATAAACATCACTAAATGACACGTAGCTTTAAGGTTATTAAATCACCAGAAATAACTCAGAATGACTTATAATATTTGAGCAAAACAGAACTAGAACCAAAACGTGACCCCATGACAAGTTGAAAAATGCTATCCCCATAAAAATCAGAATTTGAAAGAGCAGTGGATGAAAACTGATATTTAATGTAAACCTTCCCACAGAGAGAAATGAATCGCTGATAAGGTGCCGGCATCAAGAAGCAACGAGGTATGTACATGTGAAAAGCCATCGCTCACAATTAGGCCAAACATTTACAATGTTAAAGATAAAAAGGTAAACAAGGTAATACACCAAGTTATTTCTTAAAATGTTATCCCTAAAGTGAACCATGAGGTCGGTTTAAAAGCATTTCCTGTCCCACTGTCAAACTTCCAGTGCGGTTCTCATGCCGTCTACTTTCAGGACATGCCTTTGGCCTTGTGCAGCAAAACATGAGCAGATGTGTGGAAATATTTTAGAAAAACTCACTAAAGATCTTATATTCCGGCCACAAACAACTACCGGTACTTTCTTGAGTCAGCGGTGACACGATCACACAAGGTCCGTTTTCACTCATTTGCCCACACTCGCTTGTGGCATGCCTGAAAGCCAGACAAGGCGATGTGGTTTTTGAGGCTCAAAATGTGCGTGGGATGAGCTGATAATTAGGAACATATGCTGCATTCCAGAAAACATGGGACTTCGGGATTTCTCACTTAAAATTTCACACTTTTGACCAGAGCGTTAAAAAGTCTCGTACTTTGTACGGAGGCCGATGCCGACCAGTTCGTAATAAATATGGCCGATTCTTGCGCTCTCCGATTTCGCAGCGCGATGATCAGACGGCAGCCGAATGAAAATCTGGTCAAAAATCAACATATTTCAGTGACATTCCTGGGGCTGCAGAGGTGTTTTTTGATATTGATCGATTTAGGATAAATGAAACCCGAATCATTAAATCCGTGCGCGTCTCATGTTGCGGTGCGCAGGACTCACTGCTCTCTGATTCAGCGCATTCGCTCTTGTCATTTTCATGCGGCGCGTTGCGCTGCGGTTGCATTCAGCACAGTGCATGTTTAAAAAGAACATCAACAGTCCGTTTAAGTCTGGCTGTTTCGGTGCCGACCTGCGGTGAAAGTAAAAAATAAAAATAAATAAATTCACTCTCCTTTCCTTCCAATATACACCAGGTGTGTTTCTGATATATGGTGTATGTGATGTAAACCTCTTACCACACCGCTTTTCACATAAATAAATGAGTTTTTCCGTGTGTTTCCTTGCTGCTTTACAGAGACTGTGCAGCCGCGTAGCCAGAGGGGTGAGGGGTGGGAACGGCCCCCCAACCCCCTCA
>OMMV01062999.1:0-11558 GCA_900302635.1 Chatrabus melanurus
ATCAACACGCATGCGCCACACTCAGAAAATGGCGCCGTACAGTGTTGTTTGTGTGCTGCTAAAGCTGGTGAGCCTATTACATCTTTTACAGCAAAATATCCTTCTTCAGCAGTACAACCAAGAAGAACAAAAAATTATTGAGGACACTTTACCTCAATTCTTTAGCCTGTTTCCGCTTTAAGTCTATGGTTTTCGCTTGTTTCCGTCAAAGCGTCACAGCGCCACCAGAGGCCTGGCATGTGTTTTACATCCTATTCAGGCGTATTGAGTGCATTCGTCTGGACGCACACATTTACTGAAACGTCTTCGTATTTATGACAAAGTTTCTTGAAACTGTAAGCGTTTCGTTTTCGTGTGAACAGCCCCTTAATGTCTATAAACATATCTGGGCTTGGGGACATCTGGATGTCGACTGGGAGGAGGCAGGGAAATGATTTTTTTTTTCTTTTGCCGCTCTAGTATTGACAAACGTTGACATACCTCATAAGGGCAATGTTAAGCAATATTAATTGTCTAAAAAAAAAAAAAATGTCCACATCAGAATGAAACAACAGAAGAAAAAAAAGCTCTTATACTGACTGAAATAATGCCGACAGCAAACTGCTGGTTATTCTTAGTTTTCTAAGCTGAGGAAGTTCTGATGGCAGCCACCTGGACTTAGCTGTTCGTCTTCTACACAGCTGCTCGTAAACGTGAAGCTGCTGCAGCTGCCTGCTTTGCATGCATGCTTGTACAGTTGTTTGCTATGTTACATGCCTGCATGTGGACTACATATATGCCATAGGATTTATACATCTGATAAAATGCTTGGGTTCAGTACGTAGTAAGTTTTCACACTTTCAGTTGGTTCTTAGAAACTAAGACTTGAACTAGTGTGATGCTCAAAAAGTGACCAAATGCAACAGGTTACCGATTTCACACTCGGGGTGCTAAATATATTCACATGGGGTAAAGAATATAATGACCAGGCCTGTGGGGAGCTGCTACACAGCTGTCCCTTGTGCCACGGTGAAGAAAAACTGAAGTAAATTGTTGATTTTAATTGTACACCAGTAGTGTGACTGTCGCTCTCCAATGAGAGGCTCACAAAGCCAAAAATTCCCAACAAACACCACAAGTGACGTCTCACAACAGGAGGAGGAAAGTTCCACTGTCTAAGCCTTGTATCCTGCAAAGGTCAGACTACAGAGGGAAGACATCAGGAGAATTAGCTGTATCTCATCTCTTTCCAAGAGTGGTCTGTGTAAAACACCAGACACATAGGAGGCTCCTCCCATCTGGTGTGACAGACAGACAGACGGACAGTCTTGCAGGAGTACGCTGCAAGCTGGAAAAGTGGCATAACTTGCACGTTTAAAATTACAAACTTTCATACATCCACTTCTTTAGCTGGAGCTGCTCCAAAATGTCATGGTTTCTATTACAAGCCAGACCAAACCATCTCACCAAGGCTAATGGTAAGTACTTAATTAGTTAAGTAAATTTGTTAATATTCAACTATAACCTTTTTTTAAATTCCTCACCAGCCGTAAAGCCAGAAGGTGGACATAGAAATGCACTGTCAGTGTGTACGTCCACGCATTAGTCACCCTTTCTTGTGCGCATGACAACTTCAACCAAATTTTTGCGATTTTCATCAAATTTGAATTTGACAACCCAAACGAGCGTATCCCGGATGAGTTTGAATTTGAGCATGATCGAGTTTCACCAAGACCCGCTAACGACCCCCCCACACTGTTGACTAATGGAATTAATGTATTTTCCAGACTATAAGTCATGCTTTTTTTTTTTACTTGTTTGGCTGGTCCGACGACATGTTTTTCAAAGCGACTTATATGTCAAAAAATACTGCATATTATCTACGGCCACAAGATGGCACCATCTACAAGCGTACTCTGCCACGTTACCCTGCACTCACTCATGCAGTTCATTGTACCGTTTTTTTTTCGTTTGTTTTTTTAATCATTATTCATAGGGATATTTACTTATTTATTGAATTGCTATTTATTATTGCTGTAGCATTTTATTGTGTACAGTAACTTCAGAAGTTTTTGATGTCTGGTGCTGCCTCGTTGTTCTTGTGGCAATGACAATGAACTTTGACATGGCAAGCTGCTCCTGTATACTGATCTGAATGAGGAATTGCCTGATCCACACTATGGAGCGAGAAGGTGGCGGTAATGCACTATTAGGCTGGATGCCAACTGCTGTAAAACAAGAACAAGAAGATCTGAATGAAGAGGATGTGCTGGATCTTAGAGAACAAGTGAAATTAATAAATCGTGCTTTCAAACTGAAAGACTACGCTCTTGAATGAAAAAAGGGGATAACTTTCATACTACTTGACACTCCACTTGTTTGCACTTTGTGAGACAGCCAGAACAGCAACGAAGAGGATGGTTAGGCTAAGGTAAGGCTAACTATAATGCTCTAAAAATGTACATCAATTAAAAAGTTTATTTTCATTTAGTGAGGTAAGCGTGCACACATTTAGCTCCTTGACATTTTCATCTGTTTAGTGGTAACAAGAAGCAGTTTACTCTTGAGTTCTTTGTGCCTCATACAATAACATTAATTAGCCCGTTAGCTTTTTCTCACCAACACGGTGTTTGCATTATAAATAAATATGCACCGATTAAATTAATTTTGCCTCTTGTTGCATGAAGCAGTAGCACCACATTTCAAAAATAAATGCAACTTATAGGCCGATGCAACTTTTTTTTCCCCCCTCTTCATGACGCATTTTTGGACAGGTGCAACGAATACCCCAGTGCGATATATAGTCCGGAAAATACGGTATCTGTGGCAGCTGGGGGTTTTTTGTCGTTGTTGTGGGGTTTTTTTTGTCAGTATCAGCTGGATCTTTTTCATAGCCCTAACATAACCAGTTAGTCATAAAATAAAACGTCATCCATATTTGGTCTACATAAATTATAAACCTTTCAGCTTTAAATTTTGAAAGAACTGCCAATGTTCTATTTACCCAAATTCCAATGTGGTAGTGCGGTTAAGTCATCAGCGCAGCTGGTTAGGGTTTTTCCCCCAAATCAAGTATCAGAACACAAAAGACATGCTTCAGTGAATAGCTCCTAATTTATCTACCAAAGTCATCAAGCCAACACTAAGCCAATTCAATGGCATGGTACAAATTACTGTTGGAGGACGCTCAGCGCACAAGTGTGTTTTTGGTTTGTTTTTTTTCTTCATTTGTGAGGTAGAGCGTGTGATCTGTATACGGTTACTAAATTGGTTTAATCTTACATCCTACATTTATTTTATTTTTAGTTTAAACACATTGCATTGTTTTATCTCCATCTTGTTCTCTGGGTCTGTTGTGATTGTCCATATTTTCAGTTGGTTTTAATCATCAGGTCGGTTAATTTTTTTTATTCTTTAATAAATTTGTCCAGGCAGGAATTGGGCTTTCCACAGATTGGTTTTGAACATGCTCAAGTCCTAATTGTTAGACCAAGCAACATATAAGATACAAGTGACAGTAATGATGTGGGATTTTAAAAGTGCGAATGCTGTCGTGGTTCAATTAAATTACAGTAATGTGATTTTATAATCAATATAATACATGATGCAATAACAATTTAATGGCTGCAAAATTTTAAAAAGATACTCAATGATATTACTGTCAGCTGTCCAGTAACATGACCTTATGTCCTAAAGAGAATAACAGGAAATTCACTGTCTCTCACTCTGAATGCTTCCTGACTTACTCTTTATGGATTTTGTGGCTGGAGACGATTTTAAGATTTGCCATGTTTGCCCAGCCTAACTTCCTGCTCTCCTCAGTCAAGTCTTCAAAAGATTCCTCACTTGGTGAAGCTGCAAAACAAAAGCGGTTAAGTACTCTAGGAATGTAGACAATTTAAAAAAAAAAAAAATACAAAACACAATTCCCTACAATACAAGTTACTGGATGTACCTGATCACAAAGTGAAAGGTACTTAAAACATATCCTTAATAACTGTACATAAACACCAGAACAAACGAATCCGCTATTACATCTGCCCGATTTCGGCGCCATTTTGTACAAAACTACAACTCAGCGCACCTCGGCTAATTTCCCCAAGCAGCTCTCACCTGGTAACGTTTGGAGGGAAGTCCACCCGAGCAGACACACCACTCGGCAATTTTATATATACAAATAAAAACAGAGCTCAGTAGATTCCCAGCCATCTCGATTCATGATGGCACAGGGTTGGTCCAGCGCAACTTGATACATCTAACAAAATTGGTGTGCACTCCATCCTAAACTCAATATCTCAAGGTAATTCTTTTTGGGCTCGGCAGGTAAACAGGATGCGGAGTTGCTCCGAGCCTCAACCGAGCTGCTTTGAGCCGAGCACGAAGCAGCCGAGGTGGCCAGGAGTCTGACTGAGCTCATACTAATTTTTAAAGTGTTGAAAACTGGCACAAGTTTATCCAACCTTTCATGAATTGTGCTGACCTATGCTGATCAGCATGCCAGTTTTTCAGGGCAAAAATTTTCAGGAGCCCAGCTGGACTCCTGGCTGCCTCGGCCGCCTCACGCTTGGATCAAGTTGGCCTGATGTCGGCTCAGCACAACTCTGTGTCCAATTTTCATGCACAGCATGGGAGGAATTATCCCAAGATGTCAAGAGTTTAGCATACAGTGCACACCAAGTTCATTTGGAATTACATCAAGTTTAGCCGGGCCTGCCCCGGGTCGTGTTGAGCCAAGTGCAGGCGAGTGGCTAAGACTCCACCAAGCTCAGGTCTTTTGCCAAGTGTTGTGGATTCGGCACCAGGCGAGAGCTGCTTGGGGAAATCAGCCGAGGTGAGCATGGGCTGTTACGGTGCCAAATTTGGCCATCGCTAAGAGCAACTTTAAAGCAGAGCTGCAACGATTAATTGATTATTAATCAACTATTAAATTAATTGACAACTATTTTGACAATTGATTAATCGCTTTGAGTCTTTTTTTTTAAGAATCCAAATTCTCTGATGTCAGCTTCTTAAATGTGAATACTTTCTGGTTTATTGTACTCGTTTCTTTACTCCTTTCTGGCAGTAAACTGAATATTTCTGGGTTGTGGACAAAACAAAATATTTGAAGACGTCATTTTGGGCTCTAGAAAACAATGATAGACATTTTTCATCATTTTCTGATATTTTATGGGCCTAACAACTAATCACTTAATCTGTCGATTATTTTCTTGATTAATTATGAAAATAATCATTTGTTGCTGCCCTACTTTAACGAAATTCAAATGAGCTCATCTCTCCTGTTGACATACTTTAACTATACTTAAACAGAATGAACACAAATGATGTGCACCTGTTTATTTGGCCTGTGAGCTTTGACACATAGTACATAAGAAATCAAGCAATTTACTGACAAGGTTTGGGAATTTCAGTCAAATACAGCCATCTTGTCCACATAACTCACAATGTACAGTGCCTCACCCTTTCAGTAGAGATGCGATAGATTAAATTAAGCTCTGATGGTGCAGAAGACTGATAGAAAAATAACTTCCACATTCACAAAATGAGTGACAGATCACAACTACAACACAACACTGACTTCTAGTTTGCAATCGGTCATTAACACAAACAAACAAACTGCACAACAAAGGCGACTATCGGATTGATACTGGACCACTTTCTCTTTTGTCCACTTGGTGAAGCATCAGTGGCTGCACTGGTTTGAAATGGGCTGCGTGCAGTTTACCCACATCACGCTAAGCGGTACTGAAGACCTGATACTTAAAACTAACAGCTTTGTTTCGATATTCTTTATCTCTGCGTGTACGTGTGCTTGTGCTACCTGGAGACAGTTCACCAGGTGTGCTGATGCTGTGGCTTTGGGTCATGTTGTGGAACCGGGGTGTGATCCTCTGAGGGTGGGGGCTGGTGAACAGCTGCTTGGGTGTCTGGCCAAACTCCAGAATCTGAGTCAGCATGGCGATTCTCTCGTCAGTATCTTCAATACTTCACAGAAACATAGAGAGAAAACCTAGCTAAGCAGGTCAGTACCCCAATAACTAATGATTATATCCATTATCAAATAACCTTTTATTATGATTAATCATTAATCTCGTTACTGTTATCAGTTTAACAGACTCAGACCCACATAGATATTTCATTTGCAATTATAGGGAACAGAAAAGCCGCAAATTTTTTTGCTTAAGAAGCTACAGCTAAAGAATTTGAGAACTTTGGTTTTAAAAATTACACGATTATTATCAGTGGTTCCTGAATTGAATGTTGCAGAGTCACTGCAGAGGGGGTGTGAGAATGTGAACTGGAGCAAAATACAAGTAAAATAACGATTGACATGAGAATGGAGAAAAAAAAGCCACATAAGATAGACAGCTTTTTGACAATGAACTAAAATAAAGAGATGATGCTGGTCAGACAAACATCAGTTCTAACAAAACAGAATCAAACTTATCTTCTCTGATGGTTCTATTGTTTAATTTAGGTTGTGCATATTGTAACTTGCATTTTTCATTTGTTCAACAGAAACTGGTGCAAAGTTGAAAATAAGCACACGCTACGTGGCCGTTTGTGGGAGTGAGGTCAAGCTGTACTGCTCCTGCCGCCTCAACTCTTAATTCTTCAAGCTTCCTTTGCCGACTCCCGACTACCGGTACTTCACAGCTAAACTAACCTCTGCCCAACATCATCTCCAAATCACCACCATCAAACTTACGGACTATCTAGAACTGAGTAAGTCACTTGGTTGGATAGCGAGGTGTCTTGGGGACCAATGGGAGGCCCAATTGGTTTGAAGTAAAGTTCGGAATCTCTCCAACTTGAGCGACTGAGTTCCTGTATCGACATACACACAGACTCCATGTGATCTGTTCTCTAAGACTCTGATCTATACTTTGTGTGTTCACTTCTGTTATTCCACCATTGTACACAATGTGCCATATTTGGCTCTCAGTTACAAGTTACTGCAAGTTCTGACAATCTTATTTTGTGTCTTCTGCTCCGTCTCGATAGAACGGCACGACACCCCGCTGAGTCTGTTCTGCATGAGGCTTCTTTCTGTCAAATAATATAAATAATATGGAGTTTTTCCTTACCACTGTCACTAATGTGTTTGCTCTTGGGTGGGTAAAGGCTCAACCTTATTCATGTATAAAAGTTTGGGATGATGCGTTATGATTTGGAACCATGTAAATAAAATGGGATATTGGCCCGAAGGCCTTGTGTCCCCCGTCACACGGTGGCCGTGCACTGAATGTATGGAAAGTTATTGCGTGTACCATATGCAGTACTGTCATTTTCGGGGGGTTTTGCTATGTGACCTTGGAAAGTAGGTCAAGGTCACTCATCATCGAACTCATCCAAGACCTCCATGGTCTCAAGAGGCAAAATAAAAAATCTGGAATAATAGTTCTTGAGGATTTTTATACCTGTCACAGTCGATGCCACCTTCATAGGTCAGTGGGTGAAACACTGAAAGACAATAAGGCCAGTTTTAGACTTAATCACATTTTGCTGATTTTGATGTTGCAAAGCTTTATCAGTTCTTTTACCGTTATGGGCTGCTACAGCTTCACTTCCTCTCTGCTTATAGCCAAACACCAAGTCAATCCACTCATGAAGGTGCTCGGACACATACTGACTCTCCAGTGCTGCTCTGTTCTTCTGAAGAAAATCACTGGTGTCTGGAATGGAAAAGCAGCGGCAATTACAGTATAAGAAGAGTTTACTTTCACACAAGTAGCAGATACCGCAGCAATACAGTATTTAACATGATGTAGTTCAGACGAAATGACTCAAACTGTTGAGTTTGGGTGTTGACAGTCACAGTTACCTGAGGCCCACGGTGGGAGAATGACATTGCCGACTGAGCTTCCATTCTGCCTTCTGCCCATGTCAATACCCAGTTTGTTTTCCAGGAAACTGGAGTCATTCCCATAAAACTCTGGAATCAACTACATGACAAAAGAGAGAGTGCTGATACTGAAAACATCCAAAGGCAAAGACTTCTGGACACAACCTTATGCCATGATGAAACCAACCTCAGCCGGATAACCTGTTTATTATTCACAAAGGGTTGAACAAATAACCCCTTTCAGAAGCAAATGCATACTATAATAATCATTTCAGAAGAGTGGGTGGGACCTGCAGTCCTGCTGAATTCTAAAACTGATCTCAGCACAGAGGCTCTCAGAACACCCTCTAAGCTTCCAGGTGTTGTCTGTTTGCCACATTTTATAGCAGTGACTCCAAACAGACAAATGGTGGGTTCGGTGCCATAATCCCAGATATGGGCACACGGTCACTTTGCACAACCGTGCAATGCTTTTTATACAGGCAAATGTTCACGTTTACCGTGTGTCACCATAAAAAGCACAAAGATCAACCATCATCTGACTGGCACCAATTTTAAGATCATATTATCATGTTAGGAAACAGAATTGTAGGACTTCCTGATTTTATCATTCTATTCTAAAAATCAGATTTGATTTGGTGTTAACTGCCAAAATGGAATTTATTATTATTATTATTATAATATATATTTTTTTTTTTACCTCTTTGAAGTCTGTGGCACCTTCTAAGCAGTTTTTCCACGTTTCACCTATGCTGTAAGAAATCGGTTAATGTCAGTCAATACCAATGTACAAAGTCCTATTTTTAAACTTTTAAAGTGTAAAACACAAAATTAAACATTAAACAGTTACTCTTTACTGATTCAGTCATTCAGAAACTTTCTCCATGTTTTAGATTTATGGAGAGAAATTTGCCTGCCGGTTACTGTCTTATCAAGGCTGTGAATCAACAGTAAATGTTCCTGTATTCTTAGGGAAGAATGATCATGAGACCCAGCATGCAACACTACTTTTGTTGCTTAATTAAAGAAAAAAAATTTAAAGCCCAATTTCAATGCTTTTAAAATACAATTTGAAATGTCTGTGATTGGGCTTGACGATATCCCACAATTCATATTTTTTAAGGGATCATATTGTGCAAAACCACTTTTTATTAAATATATTTGTGGATTCAAGATTAATATCCTCAAAGTCCTGCAAGTCTTCATCTGTGCCTGTAGAAACTGTTTCTACAATCAAATTTTAGAGCCCTGTCTTCCACCTGGCGCATAGCAGCATACAGAGAGTATGTTGTATAAAACTGAACTGCCCACATGGTAACGAGGTAATGACAGAGAAATGCCACGCCCCCTGTTCCTATGAAGAGGGGGCGTGGCTAACAGCAGCTCCTTTAAATTTAAAGTAACAGGCACAGAAACATGTAGTTTTAAGACCCAATTCTTTCCCCCGACAAGAATGTATCATCTCAGTGTCAATGGGGTATTTTTGTCTACAATCCTTAATACCGTAAGCGTTTTAAAGACATGGTGACCTACAACATGCTTGTACAATCCAACCCCTTTAAAACGTTCTTGGAATTATGTTCATTCTCACTTCAAATAAATTTTTGAACATGTTCACATGATCCTTCGCTGCATTAAGAAGAGCTATTAGGCTCAATGTACGTGTGATCGAGCCAGAGGATAGAACATAACTAACCTGTTAAACATTCGATCAGCATGGTCGTAGCGACCATTATGGAGACACAACATGTGCTCTGGAGCTATAAGTGAGAAGATATCAGAAAAATCAACAAAACATTTTTCAACAGAAAAACAATACAGTGCCATCAGAACCACTGTACTTCTGACTGAATACTTTTGCAGCCGAAACAGTTTGATTATTAATGCAGATGCTTTTCAGTGCCCTGGAGACAGCATGAGTCCAAGACTACTGGGGTCTCTCAAGGGTCAGTGATTAGATCCCTCCTTTTTCTGAATTTACATCATCAAACTAGATGCAATCATCCACTCGCGTGACTTGTCTTGTCATTGCTATGCTGATGACACTCAGCTTTACCTGCCCTTCCTATCAGAAGACTTCACAGAAGGAGGAAGAGAGGAGGAAAAGGAAGAAGAAAAAAAAAAAAAAAAAAAAAAAAAAAAAAAAAAAAAAAAAAAGAAGCTCAACCAGTCAAAGACTTTTGTTATTCCAGCCAATCTTTCCACACAGTATCGCAATCTGAGTATAGGGCACAATGCCAAGTACTTCTTATCTCATGCTTCAGCAGCACATTACAAGGTTTATTGTCATGTATTTTCAACTTTCTTGAGACGATCCAGAAAATTCAGTGAACCAAAAAGAGCACATAACAATTCTCTCATTTCTCTCTATTGACTAACTAGGGACCCACATCTAATTCAAGTTCTTTTTGTCTACTAACACCATCCAGCCCCGCTTGTATTAAGTGCTTATATTTAGAGTTGATCAAAGTCATTTGACACTGAACATAAAAGTTCCAGTTTTCAACATAGTATTTTTACAATGTCTACAAGCATGAAGACTAAAAAATATGAAACTGTATTTGGCCACTTGTAAACACATTGAGTGGAAACTGTGTATAGCTGTAACTACTGTAAATAGTATATTTATCATTGCATAATCTGAGAAAAAGAAGGCATCAAATTTACTGAGAGTCACTCATCTCAGCAGTGACGTTCAGGTCTCTGGGCCCTTGGCCTTTGAGACAGAGATGCCTTGGAAGAGCTTAAGCAGTCACAAAGTTCCTGGACAGAGGTGTTTGGCAATGCCTATACCTTTGCAGGAGAGCAAAGGTCCAAGTTTTTAAGGTACTGGTGCTTCCTGTTTTACTGTATGGTTGTCCAAATTGGACGCTAACCAGTGACTAGAGGCAATGACTACGTCTTTGGAACTAGGTCTCTTCAGAGGATTCTTGGGTACCGCTGGAATGACTTTCTGTCAAATGAATGGTTACTTTGGGGGGCCCAGATCAGATTCATCACTTGCATTGTGAGTGAACATGAGCTACAGCATTTTGGCCATGTGGACATGTTTCTCTGGGCATGATCCAGCTCACAGTCTCAGTGCCTCAGTGTTGACTATCCCAGCAGCTGGAGGAGGCCAAGGGTGTGCCCACGTTTCACCTGGCTACAGCAGATAGTTAGGTTTGAAAGGTGGAGATGGACCAGTTGTCCGCCTGGGAGGTTGCCATCCAGGATCCAAGGCAGTTCTGTGGTGTGGTGGATGTGGTGTGATTATCTGATGATCTTGATTACAGCTCCAGCTGATATATTAATAATTCTTGTCGTGTCTTCCCAGCAGTTCAAAATCTACAAGATATTCCATTTAAAATTATATAAAAAGGAGAAAAGCACTGACATGTTTGAGAAGCTGAAACTAGCCCACATCTGTGATTACAAGTCAAGTCAAGTCTGGGAGCATGCACTGATGCTGCGCTTCGCCACATCCACGACACCACGGAACCGCCCTGGGTCCTGGATGGCAGCCACCCAGGCAGACAACCGGTCCATCCCCATATCTCTAAAATAACCATCTATCTGCCGCAGCCAGGTCAAGCGTGGGCCTCTCCTTGGCCTCCTCCAGCCACTGGGGTCCTCAACACTCAGGCACCTATGTGCTTGATCACGCACAGAGAAACGTGCCACATGGCCAAAAGGTCAAAGCTGCAGCTCCCTCACAATGCAAGTGATACTCCTCATCTTAGTCTCCCTCAGT
>OMMV01063002.1:0-16541 GCA_900302635.1 Chatrabus melanurus
AAACTGATACTGTACAACAGCTGTTCGGTCAAACATGTTTACACTTTTCGTCTTGTTGGTGCTCTTATTGAACTAGAATGAGTTTTGTAAAGTCTGATCTCTGTTGTCAGTTTTGCACCACAGCAGGTGAATGCACCACCGCTCCTTTCTCGCTTTTAATTTCACTGAAACACAATTCAATTGAATTGATTTATATAGCGCCAAATCACAACATAGTCGCCACAAGGCACTTCACAAGGGTAAGGTCTAACCTTACCCAACCCCTGAGCAAGCACAATGGCAACAGTGGAAAGGAAAAACTCCCTGGATATTTTATGAGCATAGGAAGAAACCTCAAGCAGACCAGACTCAGAGGGGGGACCATCTGCTTTGGCCATACTACCAATGACAACAGATGAATAAGACAAAGCACAACAAAAAAATGGTCAAACGTGCACAGACAGGAGAAGTCAATGTCCAGGACAGACACAAAAATGATGTGACCGAAACAACAACAACAACAAAAGAACCCTAAGTCTATCTGTTGACTAGACCTTTCCTCAGTGATGTGACACAATAACATCTAGTAGTTTTAATTGTAGCCACCTTAATTGCTGCAAATAAGATATATGGGCATAAATTAGCATGTATTGAATGGCTTGGATCCTTACTTGACCTCTAGAAGTGATTTCAGCACAAATGTAGCAACATGGGCAGAAATATTGTACTTAGGGGGCTTTCACACCAGGGACCTGGACCCGGATCTGAGTACACTTGACCCCAAAGTCCAGTAGTGTGAACACTGTGTACCATATTTCAGCGCGGATCAACAAACCATGCCCGGGTCCACTTGAAAAGGTGGTCTTGATATGGCTCATGTGTACGTGGGTTTGTACCTGGTGTGAAAACAAACTGTGCCAAAACGAGGAAGTGGAGTGCTATCTAGGATGTGATTTAATGGCTATACGACAGCCTTGTTCAGATGGCACTGAAAGGATCTCTTTGTTCTGCTGAAGAAATTAAATGTAAATTTGGGCAGATGAAAACAAATAATCACAACTGGGCATTACACACAAAAGTTTGACATTTTTGGAATAATTTTAGAGTATGTCCTTGTACATGCGTTCAAGACAAATGTCACGTAATGATGAGGTATGATGATGCAAGTGGACTGAGGTACAGAACAACATTACAATGTTAAAGACAATAATTTCAGGCATGATACAAAGCAGTTGTACCTAATGTGAAAGCACCCTTAGCTATCGCTATTTACCTGCTCTTTTCACCCAACTCTGCATACTGGAATGACAAAAGGAACATTTACAAAAGCCTGCTGGATAGGCTCCAGCACCCCCTGTGACCCTTAATTGGAGTAAGCGGGTATAGAAAATGAATGAATGAATGAATAGTAACAAAAGTACAGAAACTCACAATCTGATGGAAAATCTTTGTCATAACTTGCTGACTTCCCCATTTGTGTGCCTATAGGCTACCTATAGGTAGCTCGGCTAATTAGGCTTATTTATTTAATATTGGGTTCAGACTATTGTTCTTGAAGTCTAGATTAGGCTTACTTATCATGGTTCATATTCTGGTGTTAGTTTTCTGATCTCTGGGTTGCTATCCCTTCTAGTGTTATCTCTTATGAATTATAGTGTAATCTCTGCGTTGTTAGTCTCCTAATGATAACTCCTCTTATTCTCCTCGTGCTATTATTTTGACGGTCCTGCTACTGATGCACGTCATTGGCTTTACTTCCTAGGCATGCAGGTTTCTGACTTCACACACATTCTTATTTCCAAATTAATTGGATTATACTCTATTTAACCGTCACAGTTCCCTCACTCCAGTTCCATATTATCTCGTGTGTGTACCCGCATTCAATTCCAGTGTTTTGATCTCCAGTTACTGACCTCTGTTGCCTTCCTGTTTCTTCAGACTTTAGCCTGCTGTCTATTGGACTTCCTACGTGGTATGTTTGACTCCTGTTTATTGACCTCCTGCTAACGTTATTGGATTCTCCTTTTGCTGCTGCCCTCACGGACACTATTTGCTGATTGAACTGATTAAATGTGTACTGAACCTACGCCTGTGTTACTGACCACGTCACCAGTTGTTCCTGCCCGGACACTGTAAAGTACGAACTGCTAACGTCCTGCATAGCTGCAGTAAAGACTGTTTGAACTTCCCATCGGTGTTGTTTTCTGTTCAGGGGTCTCCAGTTGTACAGTAGGCATTACGTTACCTAACTATTCTAGTTGGCATTAACTGAAATGACATGACCAAAACAAATCCTGATATGAGGTGGATTCAACTATGTAATATCTGCCCTGGTGATCCTGGCCATCCAAAGGTCTCTCGGATGAATCTTCTGTCTGTTTTCCTTGTTTTGTAACAATTGCTAGCAAGCGAAATAAGGATTTTCATTTGTCTCTGGCAACACAAACCACAACTACATGAAAATTCACCATGTTTAACTACACCAAATTACGCAAACATGAGCCAAAACAAAAGCTGATGGCTCGTTTTATTTATGTAATCCATTATGGCACTGCCCAGGATCTGTAATATTATTTGGGAAGGGTCTATTGTTCGACATAATGGATTCCCTAATGCAGGAACTTCTGAAGTACCAACAAATCAAATTTATTATTTTTGTGGAAGAAAATAAAACCAATGACACCATTCACCATTTCAGTTGAATGTTTTTGGCAACATGTGGTTGGGTAACAGTGTAGGGCTTGTATCGCAAAAATGTAGATGACTGGGTGGGGCCATCCCAGCCATCTTGTGTAAGGAATAACTCGAAAACAACAAACACTATCATCTTGTAACTCCCTGGTTTAAAAGAGCACACAATGAAGATGAAGTGATTAGACAGTGGTTAACTTTGATGCACTAGATCAATCAATAAGCAACTGTGTTATGCCTATGTAACATCCCGCAGACAAGTCTGCCATCTGATGGATGATGAGTGGATGCTGAATGGATTATGGTAAATTAAGAACACCTGTGGTTGAATGTACATGTAGTTTATCTGCTGAAACTGGCACATCATGTGATCTTTGGTGCTCTCTGCTCACTGGCACCTGCCTTCACGTGAGCATCAGCTAACAATTTAAACTAGCAACCACGGGGGGAAACGTGATGCCCACTATGTGGGCAAATGCGGGATGGACTATACAACAGAATGGGAAAGTAAAACCAGAATTAAAGAATGGATAGAAGGTGTGGCTGGGGATGATTCCAAAAATTTTCATTGGTATTGCTAATTAGTGATGGCAAACTTGAAATGCTGCTCTGGAACATTTCAAAACCTTTACAACACCTGTGTTTCAAAAACATTGGTCCAGAGTCCGTATCAAAACAAAGATATCACATGCTGTGCTGAATGGGGCCTCAATACATCACCAACTGCTTCGAAAGAAATGTCTCAAAACGTTCAAGGCTATAGTCAGCACAGGGTCTGTGTGTGCACTAGCATGTATGCTGCTTTTATTACTCCAGCATGCAAAAGCACCAGTATGGTCATTTTAAAAGCTCAAGCTGAACCTACATTTATCGGTGGAAGCCTCAGCACCATCTTCTTTTAGATGCCAAAAGCTTGCTTTAATTGAGTAGCCTTTTATTTTGAACCAGGGCTAAATCTAAAACAGAGACGAAGCATATATCCTTTGATCACATTTAGCAAGAAAGATGGAGGCTCTATTAGCATGTGAATAACCTTTGCTTTGGTGTTTTCATAAATGCTCATAGGTTCCTTGGCGAGGAAATATCTAACGTGATTTATATCCAATCTCTCTAGGCTCTAGATGCTGTCACTGGGGATGATTTCTGGGAAATGCAGAGGCTCAGATATATTATTTTGAAACTACATTTAATATAGCCCACAGAAAATTATCGACTGTGATATTTTGCTAGTCTCCACATAAATAATTCATTGTTTGTATGTGCCCTCATGCTGCCTTGGGGATTGGAACAGCTGAGTGTTTTCACAGCGTATTTGTGTCCAATCTTGTGCGTACTGGCCGCTCTCTAATCAAACCACAGTAAACACGCCTTGAATGTTTGTTGAGTCATCTGCTTATCAGCTAATCAAACGGATTATTTGCCTGCCTCACCGAAGCACAACACAGCTCTTGTGGAGCATTTTTCAATTAATTGTTCATCTGTGTGATTGCGTATGCAGCCACACATCAGAGGTGATATGATTGGCTTTAATGCTTGCTCTGTGGGGCCACTGCAGCAATGACCGAGAGGCATGGTGAGGGGGACAAATGCTTTTAAAGCACTCATATTCTGCACCTTTTCAGCAAGCAAGCTAATATATGTGTCTTTAAAAGATTTTAAAGTTCGTAGCCAAAAATACCCCATAGACACTTAGGTGATGTTTGCAAAAAAAAAAAAAAAAAGGGAGGGGGCAGTGGGGCATTTTCAGGTTTCTCAGAAATGAATTGTTTCTGTGCCTGTGGCTTTAAATAAAAATTAGCTGCTGCTCCCCATGCCCTCTCTCCTTTCACACATGGACACCTCCCCATTTTGTTAAGACATTTCTACAGGATGTCATGTAATCGCCAAATGTTGCCAAACATATCACCTAGGCATACAGTATGAACTTTTCCAATCACCAAAGATACAAAAGTTTCTGTAACTAATGGAAGAGAATACTCACACCCTAACCTTAATCTAACACCCAAGTTTAATTTAACCCTAAGATTAATATAACCCCAACCAGAACTTTAAACTAACTCAACCAGAACTGTAACCTGACCCCAAACCAGAACTTTAAACTAACCACCAACCACAACTGTAACCTAACCCTCACTTTAACCTAACCCCTAAACAGAACGTTAACTTAATCCTAACCTTAACCTAACTACTAACCGCTGCTGGGATAGGCTCCAGCTCCTGTCAGAAAATGAATGAATGACTAATTACGAACCAGAACTTTAACCTAACCCTTAACCAGAACTTTAACCTTACCTTAACCTTATCCTAACCCCTAACCAGAACTGTAACCTAACCCTAACCTTATCCTAACCACTAATCAGAACTTTAACCTAACCCCAACCTGAAACTTAGTCTAACCACTAACCACAACATTAGCCTAACCTCCTAACCAGAACTTTACCCTAACCCCTAACCATGACTTCAGTCTGACACCTAACCAAACCCCTAACCACAACTTTAACCTAACCCTAACCTGAAACTTAACCTAATCACTAACCATAACATTAACCTAACCCCCAACCAGAACTTTAACCTAACCCCAAACCACAACTTCAGTCTGACACCTAAACAGAACTTTAACCTGATCCGTAACCCTAAATTTATTTTAACCCTAACCTTAACATAACCCCAAACCATACCATTAATCTTATCCTCACTCTAACCTGAAACTTAACCTTAACTTACTCCTAAACATAAATTTAACCTACCACCTAATCACAGCTTCAGTCTGACCCCTAACCAGGACATTAAATGAATCCCTATCCATAACCTTAACCTAACCCCTAACATAAATCTAATCCTAATACTGAATTAAATTGATTCTTGCATTTTTTTTCAGAAAAAATTCACAACTGCATGTTAAGTGTATGTTTTCTTATGATCACAGCAGAACAATCGATGAAGGTAACATGAAGAATCAAACCCACAGTGTCTGATCCACAGTCCAGTATATATATATATATTTAAAAAAAAAAATTATTTGTAAAGGGACCATTTACAATATTAAACATAAATGTTGCCATTTGATGCATTGTACCAGATTTAGCTTGAAGCTAATTTACATCTGCAGTCCCTTGGCAGGTCAGAAGAAAAACATAGCAGTTAAAAAACATAAATAGCACAGAGCACAGAAAAGTACATGACACAAACACACATGACCCCCCCCCACACACACACACACGCACCGGCAACAAAAACATAATATACAAATTAGGAGCCGTGATATAAGATCAGTGGTGACAAAGTTGGGAATCTTTTAGTAGATTCTTCAGTCTCATTTTAAAGCTGCAAATCAAGCTGCAGTTCTTAATGTCATCTGGTAGGGCATTCCACTGTGTTGTAGCCTTCACACTAAAAGCTGACTGCCCAAAGGCAGAGCGACGGAAGGGTATTAACCACTCTACTTAAACTTCACTGAATAAAAGTTACGATTTTTATGATGTCTGTAAACATGTTTGGTTAGCTTCATCACATGACATCCTCTGAAAATAACAAAACACTCTGGGAAGGTGTCCTTTGTGAGTCTCTCTCATAGAGGAGGCATCACCTTCTTTCTCCTACAGACCATGTGGGCAACTCACAGAGCAAGCAAAACTCCAGATTTCTGTGACATATGTCACAGAAGAGCAAAATGAGCTGTTTCATGCCTAAATTGTATTCAAAAAATGTCTGCATGCACCCTTATAAAATTGTAGGACTTTGGAAATGTTTAGCATTGAAATCAATCGCATCTAACTATTTAAGGAGATGCGAACAAATTTTGCACAATTTGGCCCCTTTTATTCAGGTTCTTGATTTTTCAGGAAATTTTTTCCATTTGATTGCTATTTTATAAGTTATCTCGTGTAGTTTTCACACTAACTCAAAGCCTGTATGGAGACGACATATGCCTATTTTCTTGAACGCTGTTTCTGTGAGCATGAAAGTGCAAGTCATAGAGAGAATTTCAAAGGCAGAAGCCAGGACAGCGACATGGAGCTAGCAGGGATTGGTGAGCAATCAGATAGGGCAGAATTGATGACCTGGCTCAGGATGGATTTCTTGGAGCGGGCTGCCAGACCGAGGTAATACTTTCAGGCTCTTATCAGCACTGGCATAAGCTGAGTGCTGCATCACCCACTTCCCAGCGTCAGCTTATTATGAGAGTCCATGATGTGTGATTGCTTGTACTTTCTTTGTGTGTCTCAGGGTCTGTGTGCATGGGACCCAGTTGGTAAGAAAAGAGTGAGAAGTACGCTAAGGGCCTCTGCCACTATAAACCGTCCACTTCCCTACTGTTGTAATGTCATTTTACAAAAAAAAAGGGTTTTGTAAGGTTTCCTGTGACTCATACAAGCTGCATAGGTGTCAGTAGACAGTCACAGATATGCCAGAGTCAAACATTTTTAATATCGCTTCAATCCTATCAAAATTGGTTTCAGAAATTTAATATATTGACAAATGTATGTGAGTGAATGGTGGGGATTTTTTTTTTTTAGAATTTAATATATTTAATATATAAGCCCACAAAAAAAAAATAGATGGTGTTCAGAAAGCTGCATTCATTATTTGTCAAGAGAAAAGTGCATGTACAGGGGCGACTCCAGAGGTTTTGTTTTGGGGTGGGGCTAAGTCGGGAGCATGGTTATTTAAAGCCTGTATCTCACGGAGTGGCGAATGCTGACAAACAATACGATTTTTGGGTTTCGTCAGGGTTCGTAAAAGGTTGCAAAACAGTTTTTAAGGTCGCAAACAGTTTTTGTTGTAGCACATAAATTTTGAACAAGTCCAAAATTTCTTTGCAAATGTATTTTTTGCAAACAGTTGCAAACGGTTGTAAAACGTGTCGCTAAAGTTATTTTTGACTCGCCACGTAGTGAACACAAGCAAAAGCTGCAGCAGCCAGACAAAGCAATTCTTACCTCAAGAGCAGCAGCACGTCGGGCAGAAAAATGCCGCTCATGACAGAGGTGAGCCCTGATTTTCCGCAATATAATCTGCTTTCAGCTTCTCCCAATTTCAACTCAGGGTCACCACAGCAGACCCCACATGGATGTGCATTTGGTACAAGTTTTACACTGGCTGCCCTTCCTGACGCAACTCCGCATTACAGGGAAAATGGGCAGGGATGGGGTTCGAACCGGGAACCTTCCGCATTGAAAGCGGTCACACTAGCTGCTAGGCCACCACGCTGCCCTGGTTTTCCGCAATGTTCAGAAAAGCGGCTAATCCAAAAATCACTACGTTCTTCGTCATTCTCTGTTCTGTGAGATACTAGCTTAATGGTGGACTGACAGAATTTATCATGAACGTGCAAATGTGTACCGTATCTCATTCCTGTTGTAAGCAGAAGAACAAGCTTCGCATTGGTAATCAACCTGTAATGACTCAGTAGAGAGTGGCGGCACCGAACGGCCAGGAGGCTAAGGTCTGCAGCTAACTGTATAATCTGCCATTTTAAGAAGTTTCTTTACATTTAATGAGGGAAACATGCATACGTTTAAGGCGCAGTCACACTGTGACGTTTACCCCCTGCATTTGGCGAACGCAGGGAAAGGTTCAAGAAAAGTGGCCAAACATCAGCAAAAATTACATTACCGGAGTTTGGTAGCGAACCTCAAATGCAGCACGGCGTTTCACAACATCATACTTGCGGAGGCGGGCGTTAGCCTGCGCTCCATTGGAACAAGTGGGAAGCAGGGCGAAGCAGCACCCAAACGTAAGCCAGCGTAGACAATCGCACCAGTAACTTCGGCTAGCAGATGCTAACGGATGCTAATGGCGGCTAACTTGGTCGCAGCGGAGATTAACTTTCTCTAACGGTCTCCAACATTGTCAGAGGTATGTCGGCAAACGTCGAGGAATTTTAAACATGTTGAAAAATTTTGGATGCGGTCGATGTTCATCGGTGGAGGATGGCAGAGGACGACGGAGCCCAGCGGAGGCTAGCGGACACCGGTGTTTACAAATACATTCGTCTACATTGGCCCAAACTTCTAGATGTGACTGCGCCTTTACCTCCGTAGGGACCCTCTCCATGCTACCACACACTTTTAACCACATTTTTGCCTGTTCAGTGGCGACAAGAAGCAGTTTATTGTTTATTAGCCTGCCCCATACAATTACATTATGTTCAAGATTCAATTCAAGATTCAAGAGTCAAAGATTCAAAGTGTTTATTGTCATATGCACAGTTGGAAACATGTTTCCAACGTAGCTGTTTAGCTATGTAGCTGTTTAGCTCATGACAGTGTTTGCATTCTAAATTAATACTGCAATGATTAAAATGGTTTTATCCCAAGTGAAACAATAAACTGAAAAACATCTACAAATAGAGCCCATGTTGAAAAATGGCAGACTTCCCCTTTTCATCCAACAATAGAGCCACCTATAGCATGTGACTGCAAATAACAGTAATTTGAATTATTGATTGTTTTTTATTATTATCCTTGATTATTTCAATTATAAAATGTCAAACAAAAAGCAGCAAAATATCTACCAGTGTCTCAGAAGCCAAGGACACATTACAAAGCTTTTCAGTTTTTTGACAACTACACAAAATTAGTTTTTCTCAAACTGAGCCAAAAACAGCTGTTTATTGGTTTAGAGTTGTTTAACACCAACTCAGTGTTAAAATGATTTAAAAACACTGTTAAATCATTTTAAAGCATTATAAACCAGTCTCTTGAACTGGTTCAAAGCAGATAATGTGTAATTTAGCCAAAATAACTTCACTTTAAACCAGCAGCTCGAAATAAGGTAGAATCTGATTCAAAGTAGTTTCCCAACAGCTCTGTTTGATCTATCAAATGTTTTACACCAGATGCCCTTCTCCAGTTCTATATGGAGAAACCTGCTCACTGCTCCTGGTGTTCCTCAGCGATCTTTCAGCCGAGAACTAACCAGGACCTACTCTGCTTCACTTCTAAGGTTTGATGTGATCAGGTGTGCTGTGCATGGCTGCGACTTGCTTGATATAAAAATCAATAAAAATATAATAAGAATAATAAAAATCTTGGCTCCACATCATGATCCAATCAAACCCCACCCCTCCACAAAATTCCATAGAGAAATGTAACTTTGTGAGATAACCTGCTGACAAACAGTTAAACAAGCAAAGGCTGCATCATGATCACATGAGCTCCTTCATGCATACAATTAAGCAGAAAAAAAGCAAATCCTCACATTTTACAACCTGGAATGAGTAAAAACTTGCCACATTCATTCATTTTCTAAACCCACTTAGTCCAATTAAGGGTCACGGGGCGGGGTTGGGGGGGAGGTCTGGAGCCTATCCCAACAGTCACTGGACGAGCGGTGGGGTTCACCCTGGATAGGCCACCAGTCTATCGCAGGGCCAATACATATAGACAGACAAACACACTCTCACACACACCTATGGTCAATTTAGAGTAACCAATTCACCGAACCTGCATGTCTTTGGAGGTGGGAGGAAGCCGGAGCACCCAGAGGGAAACCACACAAACTCCACACAAAAAGGACCAGGTTGGAAGCAAACCTGGGATCTACTTGTTGTGAGGCAATAGTGCTAACCACTAAGCCACCATGCTGCCCGTTTGCCAAAGTATCCTTGATAAATGACTTTATGTGATTAAATGGTTATCGAAAATAGAGCGATACTCAGTAGAGCACATACCTCTGCCAAAGTGCAACAGGCACTCATATTATAACCCTTCCACCGTGTCTGTGTGTGTGTTTAAATAGAGATCGACACCTTTCTTTATAAGAAACTGACAAACAAGCAGCAGTGGCCTTGGTGGTCATCAGATCTAAGCTTTAGAAATGAAAGAAACTAAATAAGCTTTTTTCAAGCTACATGTAACTCCAAAACCACACATACTGTATGTTGAGAGAGACTGAGAGAGAAGGAAGAAGTGTCTGCGTCGTCTACATTCATACAAAATCCTTTCCGCAGGGTTGTGTGGACTTGTGAAAAGGTTTTAGAATATAACTGCTGTTAAACAACTGGAGAATAACAGTTTAATTCTCTGATTTGGTAAATTTGTGGAAACAGTCATTCTTCCACTGACCCCATTCACTGCATACCTCGCTCAACCATCTCCCTCACTGTCTTTTTCTTTTGAGGCTAAATTCATACAAAATCAAAAAAATAATCAGGGTATTTGAGTTTTAGAGCATAACCTCCGTGAAACAATGAGGAAGTAACAGTTTATTTCTCAGATTTACTGTGTTTCTGTGCGGGAATGGTCTGCCTCTCTCACTGGCAGCCACACCTGCTCCTAATCCATCATCACCCCAGCATCCACTAACCATCCAGCAGGTGGCAGACAAGTCTATGGGATATTACATAGGCAAAATAAAGTTAATTTTGGATTGATGTGCTGCATCAAAGTTGACCAAATTTTAATGAGTTTGTCCTCATTATATGCCCTTTTAATACACTGAGTTACAAGATGATGACATTTAATGTTTTTGAGTTATCGTATTAACAAACTGGAGGAGATGGACTCATCTATCACTGCATTTTGCAGGGTGCCTAGGCTTTTAACAAAGCCTAGGCACCCTGCAAAATGCAGTGAGCCTAGGAAAATGCCCAATCTCACAATTGAAAAAAAGAATTGTGGATCTGCACCAAAATTTAATAACTTCTTTCTTGGGCCATGCCATACTCCTCTGCCAATTATGGTGAAAATCAGTCCATACATCCTGAAGACCAACCCACCAATAAACATGAATAAAAACTAAAGTATTGTGGCGTTACAATTCTAGAGAGATTGTGAGTTAAAACGTATTAAATTAATTTTCTACATTTATTTTACACATATATTCTTGAGGGTTGAATGGTTACGTTTTGTGTTCAAGGGCCCTTCAGCAGGGCAGTTTTGTTGTTTCAGGCCGTCTCTCCCCATTCACTTAAGTACAAGATCGAAAAAACTGCACAGGGATCACAGATCTCAATCATTTCTTTTCTTTTTCAGCTAATAAACAACGTGGTTTCAGACGGTCGGACGCCGCACATCTCTATGGTGACAGCCTTCAATTAGCGATGATTGGCCAACCCGTGGGAATGTTTCCGTCCCCCGAGCGCGCTGATTGGTCGGTGGGCGGTGTGCGCAGCCTGACAGTCTGCAGCGTTCCGGGTTTATTGTCAGTCTCGGCAGCTCGGCACCAGGGCAGGACCGCGTCCCGGAGCTGCCCGAAGCAGCTGTCTCTTTATTCCGACTTTACCGCAGCACATTTGGTTCGAGCACCAAAGAAAGCGTTTCGGAGCGTGTGCTTGAGGTTCCTCCACATCATCCGCTGGAAATCCGAGTCCGATTCTGGAGAGGAGACCTTAAAGAGAAGCTGCCGTCACCATCGGAGAAAGTGACGGACGGAGCGGAGCCTGATCACCGGGATTTTACATCGCATCAGTTTCGGATCTTTCAGGCCTTGTTCCTTCAGGGTATCTTCACACAGTATTGCCTCAATTATATGAAAAAAAAGCAACATTTCTATGATACTTTTGATCAAAGGTCGTTTCCTGTGAGCAGACGGATCATTTGAGCCCGTGCGTAACAGCGGTGGATTTTGGAATACTGCGCAACATCCAGCCTTTCTATTAACACTTCCGTTATTTGGAGCTATCTATAAACGGAAAGAAGAAAAACCAGAACCTTTTACTTTGTCCCGGAGGCTCAAAGGTTAAAGCCCCGAAGCGCGCGTCGGTGCGCAATCCATCCGAAGACGCTCTTTAAATCGCCGACCTGCGCTTTTGCCCTCGACACGCACGCACACACGCACGCACACTGGCTGCCGAGTGGCGAAGAAACGCAAAGCTTATAAACTTTGCACGCTAGAGGTTACAGTGTGGAATCTCGTTCTCTGGGTTATACCGGCGTGTTTGCATGCCATCGGAAGAGAATTGAGGATAAAACTTAATCAAGATTTGAAGCTGGATTTTTTTTTGGAGAGCGGAATGAACTCTTTTTAATTTGTAACGCAGAAGAAGGAGGCAGACTGCCCAGTGAATCTGCATGGAGTTCTAGTCAATTTATGGTAAATATCTTCTTGGTTTTTATTATTATTTAAAGATTTTTGCGATTCTGAATATTCTGCAGCTGTTCACACATTTGTTCTCAGATCACCACCGAATAATTTTAAGATGACAAACAGACGAACAGATAATGACAGTCTGCGCTCACGTAACGACGCTTTTGGTTCCAGCCGTGACCCGCACTAACGGAAGTGTTGTGGGGGAAAAAAGACTTGTTAGAGAGCGGCTCCCCGATCCGTTTTGAAGTGTAATATTGTATGTATGAGGAGCAATTAAACCTGTTGTCGCGGTGCGCGAGTGGCGCTAGAGGAGCTGCGCCTCGGAGCGAAAGGTGCGATTTTGTACGCCCCCGTGCGTCACCGTGCGCGATGTGTGGCGGGTTTGTCTGCCGTCTGCTGCAATTAGTGATGTTTCACCCCGGAGTGGTGATGATGTGCAGTCTGTTTTCGCTGCGAGTGCGCGTAATGTGACGGGATTTTGTGCGTAAAACAAAATGTAACGTAATGTAAAGTGTTCTATAAAGCCTCGAATGGAAGTGACTGTTGGCTGTGTTGGCGAACTTTGTGCCTTGTGGGTTGCTGAGGTTGCTTTGCAATATTTAGCTCCATGGCTCAGGCTGCGCATAAATGAGTCTGCGCGTTGTGCTGACTGCGCAATGAAAAAGCTGCACACAGTATGTTTTATCATTAGACTTACAAGCATCCTCAAAATCCATCTCCCTCTCTGGCTTCCCCCTCTCCCTCGCTCTCTCTCTCTCCCTCTCTGAATGTAATATGGGCCCCTACAGCAGGGCAGGCGCCCCCACAGTCAGGGCACCTGCCACAGAGCCTCCGTGGCTGTATTGAATAAAACATCCGGTGATGTATGAGGCAGGGGCTGCACCCGAGGGGGCAGAACTGCCTCATTTACTTCCTCCACTCTGCGCCTATGACCTGCTGAGCAAATTGTGCTCATATTAGCTCTGCGGCTGCTCCTCACCTAAACAAATAGTCTTCCCAGCATAATGCTCGCCTTAACTCAACGTGATGTTTGGACGAGGGGGGATGAATGGCAGAAAGGATTTAATATGTAGGTCACTGAATTACCTTTTGGAGTTTGCAGCTCTGCTTTCACAGCTTTACTTTAATGTAGTGTACTGACATCAAAGTAATCCAAACTACCGCCATGATAGATTCATCATTTGTTTTGTCGAAAAGAAAAAAACTCACTTTGCTCAGTTGCATCACCTCAAATATTTGTAGCTTTTGTTTTATTTTAAAAGGCCAATCCAACCATTTTGTTGTACTGACAACTTTTTTTTCATGCCATATAACTGGAATGGTGAAGTACAAAACACTTTTTCTACGTTTTCTCATTGCATGTTATCAAAATCAACTTTTTGAAACTTGAAACTTTTTCGTGATCCATATAGTGAACATCATGCATACAAAGTACCCCCACCCCCTCAAGTTGTGTATTTTTAGGGTTTTTTTCCCCAGTAAAAACTCAGCAGTGAGTCCTTGCAAAAAATATTCTCAGTAAGTATACTCTAAAAAATTAAATGTCATTTACTTAATCTAGTTATGTCAACTGGTTCCACAAACATTGGTTATTTAAATAGGAAAGACAAATTGTTACAGTTAATTGCATATTATCTTTCCCATTTAAACAATTAAGTTTTATGGGAATGGTTGACATAACTAGATTATGTAAATACATAAGGCCAGCACATAATGTTAAAGCCTATGTGCTGGCATGTGTCCTACTATCACAAGGAGTTGGCTTATTGTGTGTTCCTAAGATTAAGAAAATAATGGTGGATAGTAGATATTTTACATGTGGTGCACCAGCTTTGTGGAACAGTTTGTCAGTTGACCTGAGGCGGTGAACTTCAATTGAAATGTTTATGGCTGGACTTAAAATTTATCTTTTATTTGTGGCAAATAATCTTTAAGGATTGTGATTTATGGTACTGGTGTCCTCATTTTGTAGTTTTATGGTTTCAAAATTTTAAAACATTTTTATTATAAATGTGCATTGGTTACGTATTATTTTATGGCTTTAACTTTTTATGGGTTCTGATTTGGACAGCACTTTGAAATTCTCTGAAATTGCTTTATAAATAAAGATATTTTTATAGTATTAGTTGCAGCCTTACACCATATAGGAAACATGGTCTGCCAGTTATCCAACAACGGCAAAATTCCTTAAAATAAATTTAAAAATACTTTAAGTAGAATATTTGTGTTGCATGTGATCACACTAACTTGTTGCTGATATGATATCGACCTAAAGTCCTAATCTTGGTCTCTATATGCACAAAGCAAGTAGCTGGAATAGCTGCGAACACATTTCAGCAACATACTGATGAATGTAATAAACTAAAAGAAGTCTGGCATTTTATCAATTTGCAACTCAAACTGCAAAGGAGTTTGATTGATTGATAGCATCCAGGTGTGCTATTCAGTATTCTTTGCTTATTAAAGTGCCTGCCTGTAGAGAATGAGTTACTCCACTTATGAATATTGTTACAGCAGCTGAAGTTTAATTTCTTGCATTGTGTATTAATCTTTTTACAACCCCAAATCAGGAAAAAGTGAGGATGATATGGAAGATGGAAAAAACAAAACAAAACAAAAAACCGCAGTGATTCTTACATTTACTTTGACGTTTTATTGCAGACAGTATGAACCCAAGATATTTCATGTTTTGTGTGCTCAACTTCATTTAATTTGTTAATATACATCCATTCCTGCATTTAAGGCCTGCAGCACAGTACAAAAAATGTTGGGACGGAGGCAATTTATGGCTAATAATGAGGTTTTAAAAAATTAAATAATGATGTTATTTCAAACAGGTGCTTGTAATTATGATTTGGTACAAAAGTAGTATCCACGTAAGGCTGAGTCTTTGAGAAGCAAAGATTGGCAGAGGAGCTCCACTTTGTCAACAAATGCGTGAGAAAATTATTGAAATATTTAAAAACAATGTTCCTCAAAGAAAGATTGGAAAGGTTTTGCATATTTCGCCTTCTACAGTGCATAATATCATTAAATGATTTAAGGAATTTGGATGAATTTCAGAGCGTAAAAGCCAAGGGCACAAGCCTAAGCTGAACACCCGTGATCTCCGATCGCTAAGACGGCACTGCATCAAGAAGCGTCAATAGCTGCTATAACCACATGGGCAAGGGATTACCTTAGGAAACCTTTGTGAAGCACTACAATACAGAGTTACATTCACAAATGCCACTTAAAACTTTACTGTGCAAAAAAGAAGCCTTATGTTAACCTTGTCCAGAAGTGGTATTGACTTCTCTGGGCTCGGAGTCATCTGGGTTTGGACCATCACACAGTGGAAATGTGTTTTGTGGTCAGACGAATCAGTATTTCAGATCTTTTTTGGAAGAAATGGACACCGTGTGCTCTGGGCCAAAGACATAAAGGACCATCCAGACTGTTATCAGCAACAAGTCCAAAAGCCAGGTTCTGTCATGGTATGGGGTTGTGTCAGTGCCCTTGGCAAAGTTAATTTACACTTCTGTGATGGCAGCATTAATGCAGAAAAGTACATTGAGATTTTAGAGCAACATATGCTGCCTTCAAGATGCTATCTATTCCAGGGACTGTGTAGGTTCTCAGTCATCCAGGCGAAGTTAAGCATCTTGCTGAAGTTTAGTCGGGTCAACAGGACTTCTTGTTTTGCTGTTTTTCTCTATTGTTAGCTGTAAACAGTCGTAGGAGTTTTTTACTCCTACGACTGTTTACAGCTAACAATAGAGAACCCCACCCTGGAGGAGTACATCTGGGCTCCCTAACCAGTACTGCCTCAGACTGATGAAGCCACTTGGATGAGT
>OMMV01063004.1:2510-21331 GCA_900302635.1 Chatrabus melanurus
AGGTTACTAATCTCTGAAGGATTCGTCCTCTGAGCTCAGAATGTTATGGAAAGTGTGGCCGTTAGGTTCCCACACTTCAAACCTACAGTTCCAACTAATGTTGGAACTAGAAAAGAAGTAAAATCTAAAGTCAACATTTACCCTCGGAGGATCATGAATAGCTTTTGCTAAAGTCACAGCAGAGTGGCTGTTACGTTTCCTCATCATGGACCAAAGTGTTCATGGGGTAACGGGGACCTGAGGGTGCAGAGGGCATGGGTTCATCGAGGGTTAATCCTCTGAGGAACAGGAAGGGGATCTGACAGACACATTTTCCTGTGGATTTTTATTTTTATTTATTTTGCCTAATTGGGGGAAAGACCAGGAAGTCAGTTAATGCACATGAAAATACGCATGTCCGACTGGTCGCTCGACGCACACGACGCCGTGCAGATACACGTACAATGACCCCGCACCATAAGTCCCATCTCATCGTGGTTCTAGAAGTTCCATGATCTTTGTGTGTTTGTGCCGTCGTGCACACCTTTAAATGCTTTGATTTACCTTTGATAATTAGCTTGCCAGACGTTCTCTTGTCTTCAGCCTCAAACATGTATTTGGCTTCGTCATCGTATCTAGCAGATTTTACAGTCAGAACGTGTCTCCTTCCTTCCACAGCAAGTTCAAACTTGTCATCATTTGACAACTCCTGAGATCCTTTCAACCAACGGAAACTTTTGGGCTCTCTAGAAACTTCAAGCTCAAACCTCGCGTCCTCCTTTTCGTAAATGCTCACATCAGCCAGCGGAGTAATGAACGAGACTGGCAGCTCTGTTGGTTCAGATGGACAGCGTTACACCAAGGCGCACATGAAGCGCTAACAAATGAAAACAGTTTGGGTAAGTTATAGAAAACTAGAGGACTCCCCCCGGTAAAAATATGACCACACCAACCAGGGGAAGTCACTTCTAAAAGTACTTTTCGGCGCCCAAAATCCAAACTCAATTTAATGAGCTGTAAAGATAAAAAATGAATCTGTTGAAGCTGGAGGGAGTGACGGCTCACCCTTCACTTTCAGGTTAGCAGAACACTTGGCGTTGGCGGCTGTAAACACCACCTCGCCCGTCTGAGGGACTTTGCAGTTGTACAAAACCAGAGTGTGCCTGGCGCCATCCTCCACGATCTCAACATCCTGCAGATGGCCGACAAACTTCAGCATTTCATCAAAAACACCACAGAAAAGTGATCAGGACCAAACCTGCTTCATTTCACTTTCATTCATTTACTGAACAATCAAATCCTGGCAGGGTAACGAATGAGGAGCCGGCTAATGCTAGCTAACAGCTTCCAAATGAAATCCATGTGGAGATTTAATCAGAATGAAAGTGAAGTGAACCGCAGCTCAGAGAATGTTTTCTGAGGGACATACGGCTGATGGACTGAGGACTTCTCCGTTTAGTTTCCACTGGCCATGGACATCGTCTTCACTGAGCTCGACTTCAAATCGAGCGGTCTCTCCATCAAATACTTCCACGCCATACAATGGATGAACCACTTTGATGTGGCGAGCTGACGTTTAAGAGAGGGAACAAAATTCTCACAAAGACAAACACTTGAAATGCACACAAAATTGAAATAAACACACATTAAAACACACACATAAAAGACAACAGACAGAAGCCCACAGGTACAAGAAGGGGATCACGGACAGCCACCAAACTAAAGTAGATTTGGTCCCTACTTTAGTGTCTGGCACGACAGAGGACCAATATGGAAGTTTTATTTATTGGAATAACATTCAAACCATATCAACCAAATGGTTTTCAGACTTTCTACTGAAACTGTTCTAAGGACTGGAGACTTTGGTCCTGATGGACGCTTTCTTCCACACTGAGAAACCATTTGGTCACATATGGATCAGTCAGCGAGGAGAAGTACTGAAGCTGATCAAAAGGCCTGGATGGTTCATCAAAGAGTGGTGGTTCTTAAATGGAAACCAGGAAGACTCTCTGAAGAACTGTGGCTTTGACGAGCAAACCAACCAACAAACAAAAGCAGACAGGAGAACAATCACACATCTGAAGTTCACAGTGGAAGAACACTACTGGACATTTGGACTCAACAGACTTTGAGGTGAGAATCAAGGTTTTTTTTTAAACAGGGTTTCCATGGAAACCCTTACCTCTTGTAGTGTGCTTCTACTATTTTGGACAGGGAAGAAACATGAAGCTGGTGACAGCGCTCAGGTGAGAGTGGAGGAACTTTACCTTCAATGTGAAGGGCTGCTGTTGTCTTGTCTGTCCCACAATCACAGACGTACTGTCCCTTGTCTTTGCCTGCCACTTTCTTGATGACGAGGGTCCTCCGTTTGCCTTCGGCCTTAATGGCCAAGATTTTCGAAGCCTTGATCTCAGCCTCGTTGTGGTACCACATGACATTGACGTCTTTACTGAGCTCACAATCGAGAACCACCTCGTCTTTCTCCACCGCGGTAAAGTCCTGCAGCTTAACTGTGAAGTACGCGTCTCCCTCTGGAATGGGGAAATTATTGGGTGATTCAACAGAACACACAGGCACGACACACGGCCACGGCACAACACAAACAACAAACAACAATGGACACAAAGAGCTGTGAAGAGGGAAACTGGATGATGTCCAGAGGCAGAAGAAGGTGTTGGTGGTTTACCTATGACTGTCAGGTTGGCCATGGAAGGAATCCCTTTGGCCTCAGCTTTAATCTGGCAAGTATCGTCCAGAGTCACTTCCTTCATTTCTAACACATGCTTCTTTCCATCCACATGCATGAGCACCGTTCTGCTCGGATGGATCTTAACCTCATTCTTGTACCAGGTGACGGGGATGTTCTCGTGCGACAGCTCCAGCTGGAAGCGGGCCGTATTGCCTTCCTTCACAGTTTGGTCCTTTAGCGGCAAGGTAAATTTAAGCCTGATACCTATAATTGCATTAGTAGAGCATATTTATATGAGTTAGTTTGAAAGTGGAGGAAACCAACTAAATGAATACATGAGAGCAACGAGGTGACGCAAAAAGCTCAGATGGTTACAGGATGTGGTCAAGAACTTACCCTCCACTGTCAGTCTAGCTTTGGAGCTTTTGCCCAAAACCTCAATTGCATATTCGTCCTCGTCCTCAAACTCACAGCAGTTGATGATCAGCATGTGTTTTTTGCCATCATCAATGATGTCATACTTTTGGTCTGGGGTGATGACATCAGCCCCTCTATACCACATGACCTTAGAGACGTCCTTTGTAATGGTGCATTCGAACTTTGCCTGTTTCTTTTCAGGTACAGAAACGTCCTTCAGTGGGACAACAAAGTCCATCTCAATTTCTGAAGTAAAAGAGGACACGAGTAAAGTGCATCAGCAACAAAACATGATGCCACAGCAACACAACAGCCTACAGGAAGTGACCAGTTTACCGCGTACACCCTGACCACCCGTCTTCTGCTGAGGATTCTGAACACGACCGGGTCCAGGCGTGAAGAGATGTTTTCTTCCAACCAGCTTCCTCCACAGAAAACGTACAGAAAACATCTTCAAGCAACCAGACCAGTCTCAGCAAACGGTTCTTCCTGAGATGGTTAAAAACCACAACATCGTGGCCTGGAAGGATTCCTCGTGACCAGGCTTGAATGCTGAACGCCGCCTCACTGATGGTAAAAATACTGACACGAGACGGAGCGCTCCATCTTCAGGATGCAGAAACAATCCTGGTTCTTTTTGTGGCTGTGCCTGCATTTGATCAGGCCGCTCCTGAAAGCCGAGGGTGTAACGACTAAACTGGTCACCAGGTCAAAACATTAACGTACAGACACCACAAATAAACAATGACATCAGCAAACACATTTCCACATAACAAACAGCACAGGAAAACCCGGACACTGTGGATATTTGGGGTCTCAAATCAAACTTCTTTCTTCTTGAGCTGCCAAAGAGTCCATCCATCCATTTTCAATACCCGCTTAATCCAATTAAGGGTCACGGGGTGCTGGAGCCTATCCCAGCAGTCATTGGGCGAGAGGCGGGGAACACCAAAGAGTCAAATAATCATAATGCAATAAAATAAAGGAGTCACGGCTCGTAAATAAAGATCTAAGGTCCACACACAGGCCTCAAAGCTTTATTTGATTTGCAGCGGACCTTACGCCTTTATTTTTACAAATAAACAGAAACTTGTTGCAAAGATTCAAAGTCATTAGTGTGATTTCAGGTGAAATCAACTTAAAATCACAAAATGTTGTCATTTCCACGCTGGGATGCCAGGACTCCTGCTTACCTTTGACATTGAGCATAGCGCTGGTCATGGCGTTCAAAGCCTGGTAGGACACTTCACCAGCCTGGTCCAGCTGGCAGTTCTTCAGCAGGAGCGACCGAACCGGACCCTCCATCTGAATGTCACACGTCTGATGGAGAAAACGTCTTTACTGTCAAACCTCAACTCCACAGGTAACCAGGCACAAATCAGTCACACATATCATTTCAGATACTCAGCCTGCTGCAGTTACAACAGCTAATACACACTCTGCTAAAGTATTGGAACTAATGGTCGATTCATTAGTTTTTGTTGATGAATCCCAGAAAACAGTTTAGAACTTCAGCTTTTATTTCCTGTTATTTACATCTAGATGAGGTAAACAACATTGAACATAACACCTCTTGGTTCAGACCACCCAATGTTTGAGGGAGCAAAAGTATTGGAACAGATAAGTCTTGATACTACAGTACGTATAATAACAATCAAACCAAACCAATCAAATTGTTGGTTTCTTCTTTAGTTCTGCTTTTCTAGACTTTTCCAGCAGCTTCTTTCAGCTCTTGTTGGTTTTGTGGAGTTTCTCCTTCAGCCTTCAGGAGGTTTAGGTCTGGTTCTGGACTTGGTCAATCTAGAACCTTCCCGTTTCCCTCCTGATGAAGTCCTTTGTTGAGTTGGTGGTGTGTTTTGGATCATGATGAAGTTCCTCCTGATTAATTTGGATCATTTCTCTTTAAAAGTTCCTGTAGACTTTCTGCTGCTCCCAACATGAGATCCATCATCAATAAAGATTATTGATCCTGTTCCAGAAGCAGCCGTGACTTCCACCATGTTTCACACATCAGCTTATAGGTTTTGGATCATCATCAGATCCTTTCTTCATCCACACTTTGGACTTTCCATCACTTTGGCAGAGGTTTATCTTGGTCTCATCAGTCCAGAAAACTTTGTTCCAGAACTGTTGTGGTTCATCTCTGGACTTTTCTGGCTTTCTGATTCTTCCTGCTGATGGGTGGTTTGGATCTTGTGCTGTGGCCTCTAGATTTCTGATCTTCAGCCCCGCCCTGTGCAAGTCGTTGATGATGTCACTGACTCGTTTTCTCGACCTGTTTGATGTTTGCTGTAGTTTCTTTTTTTTTCGGCTATGCTCAGTGTTTGTGCAATGCCTCCGATTGATTTTCTCTCTTTTCTCAGTTTCTAAATATCTTAAAGATTTTCTCCTGCGGCCGTTCTGTTTTCTTCATGTTGGCTTTTCCTTTTTAACACCTGCAGTCTTCACAGTGAAACAAACCAAATTAAAACTGAGTAAACATTCAGAGCTGTTTACTAATTAATCAATCGATCTGACACACCTTTCAGTCACATGTTCCAACATTTTTGCTCGTCCAAAAATTGAGTGGTCATCTATTTAGCTTTAGTCTTTTTTTATTCTGATACATTAAATGATTTACTTTATAATAATTACATTATTATTTTAGATTATCTGAGGAATATTGTGAATAAATGGATAATATTTTAAAAATATGAAATCAATTAAAATAAATATGCTTGAATTGTTTAATTAAATTGAGTGCGTGCACAAGAAAGAGATTAGTGAGGGAAGTCATCCAGACACGTCTGAAAGAGTCACAGTGGCTGTGATTGGAGAGACTGGACATACAACAATTTTTACCTTTTTTTTCTGGTCCGGTTCATGGTAGAGTGGATCGTGCTTTACAGTGACACCCCCCTCCATACACACACACACACACACACGCACTCTGATGTCAGCGTGCTGCCAAGCGAGGCGCTCAGCTAGACACTGGCAGCTGGACACTGGCAGCAACTTGGGGATTAAGGTGACCTTGCTCAAAGGCACTTTAGTGATGCTAATAAGAGTGGCTAAGTGCTGTTCTTCCCCACCCACATGTTCCTGTTTGGCAGAGAGATTGAATCAATGACCTTCTGGTCGCATGCCCATCACCACCTAACTTGTTTGTGGTTGTTGTTAAGCTGCAGTCAGTGAAACAACACTTCCTGTGTTGGTCTTTCACATTAAGGTTTACGACGACTCAAAAGGCAACCAACTGATCAAACGTAATCAGTGAGTAACACTATGTTCAAAGAAGCAGTGAGTGCTGAGTGTTAGGGTTCCTACTGGAGGAATGTATCAGCGAGGCCGTTTCTTCTGTTTAAACCGTCACTCTAAGAAACGTCAGTTTTGTTGAAACCTGGCTGTTCAGACAGAATGAACTCGTCTTACCGGGGATCTGGTCAGAACCTCTCCTTTCAGCTTCCATTCGCCTGGAATGTCTTCCTCAGAGATCTCAGTCTGGAACGTGGCGTCTTCCTTCTCCACCACCTCCACACTGGACAAAGGCTTCAGGATTTCAGCCTCCCGTTCTGAGAAACACAGTGTGTGAGTACTGGGACAAAAGAACGACAGGAAGCTCATATGTCAGGTGAGTAGGTAAGAGAAGAGACCTCCGAGTGTTAGCTTAGCGGTGTAGACGCGTCCTTCCACCTCCATGGCGTATTCTGCTACATCATCAGGCTGACAGTTCTTGATGGTGAGCGTCAGCTCTTTTCCATCATGTTTTATCTCGATCTTATCAGAAGGCGTGAGCTCATTGTCTCCTTTCAGCCACTTCCAGTTGGGCGTGTCCTTGAAGAGCTCACATTTAAACGTGGCGGCGGCCTTGGGTTTGACGTGCTGGTCTCTCAGTGGTTTCACAATCCAGTCTTTGATGATTTCTGTTGGAATAAATCAGCACTGAATCATCACCGTTACGAAAACAATCAATAAAATTCAACCCACACACAGCAACACTTCAATGTCACATCAGATGTTTCCAGCTGTGCGACACCACATTTCAGGAGGAGTCACACCGTAGCGCCTCACCATTCTCCAAACCGGAAGGCCTGGAGGAAACCAGGGCAGGAAAACGGCAAAACATGGAAAGATCTCAAAAGGACATGAATCGATTTTAAAGAAATTAGGTGAACCTGTTGGCCTCTGGTCAAAGTAAAATCCATTAAAGTCTGGTGTGGATCTGGATCAAGAGGAATGTCCTGCCTTTGATCTTTTATCAGTATCCAAGTTCAGCGAGGAGGATCAAAGGTCAGTGATCAGGATGAGAGCTCAGGATCAAAGATTAGAATCAAACTTCAGCAATCAGGATTAAAGTTTAGGCTCAAGAATGAGTGATCAGGATCAACAGACAGCAATAATGATCAAAGATCAGGGTTTAGGGTCAAAGGTCAGGATCAAAGATGAGCAATCAGGAACAAAGACCAGGATCGAGATCCAAGGTGAGTGTTCAGGATTCTATGAAAGTCTATCCATAGGTGTACTTTGGTCCAGATCCCAGGTACTGTGGGGCCTTGGTGTTTTAATTGTTTAACTGATGAAGTCTAAAGTCTGATGAAGGACTAAACAAGATGTCCAGTAGCTTCTGAGTTAACTTCTGGAATACTTTTTATCGTTTCACGACATTAAAATTCAAAAATGTTGAATTATTTATCCACAAAATATTTTAAATTGTGTTGTGAAATGGATAAAATAAAAAAGTTTGGTAAAAGACTAAAGCAGGTCCTACTCAAAAACTGAGGGAAGCCACCAAGACACCCGTGTCACCAGCTTCACTGGCTGTGACTGGAGAGACTTCTGTGTATGGTTTCATGGTTGAGGTGAACATGTTCAAACACGTTCATAATCAGCTGGAAGTGAGGGCGCCGCGCCGTGAGAAGTTCGGACCCTTTGCTGTAACTGAAGCTGTGACTGAAGAGGTGACAAACGGTAAGAGCCGCCTGCTGCTTACCGGTCACTTTGACGTTGGTTTTTGTCTTGATGTTCTCCTGGTTGGCCACTTCACAGGTGTAGGCGGCAGCGTCCTCCTCCGTGGTGTTCTGTATGGTCACCGCGTGCTGCATGCCGATGATGTTGATTTGAATCTTGCCGGCTTTTGGCTTCAGGATTTGGTCGTTCTTCTTCCACACCACGTCTCGTTCTTTATTCAGCTCACACGTCATGTAGAGAGGCTGACCCTTCAGAGCTGAAGTCTCCTCCTCCAGCTCTTTGATCCACTTCACAGGAAGCTCTGCAAGGACAAAATATAAGGTGAGGAGCTTCCAGCCGTGGACCCGCCAGCTTCATCAGAAAAACCTTTTTTTTAAATTATTATTAATGATTAGTTTTTATGTGGCCACTGGACAATCAAACATTACAAAGAAAAGACTTTATGGACACATCCTGATCACTGGTTGTTTCATATCACAGGAAACTAAGAACGCTGGTCAGATGCGCTTTAATCTCATTTTAAATACCTTCAACAATCAGCTTTGCGGTGCAGGATATCTCCTTGCCAGCGTTCTTGGCCACACAGGTGTATTCTCCCGTATCAGACAGCTGGACATCAATAATATGCAGCTTGCGGTCTTTGCCATCAGAAGTGAATTTGTGTTTGGGGCTTTCCCGGAGGTTGCTGCCATCTTTCATCCATGAAGCGATGGTGGTGGAAGGCGAGACCTCACACTCAAAGACAGCAGATGAGCCAATAGACTCCGCCTCCAGGAGCACAATGTCCTGAAGCTTCTTGATGAACTTCAGTGGCACAGCTTTGAGTTTGAATCCTGCAAAGGGTTCTTCAGGTGGTGGGGTACCTCTTCCACCAGGCCTTAAGCCACGCCCCCTGCCTTCTCCAGGGGATGGGGTCTGCTTGGCTGAATTACAAAGAAACAAAAACCACCAAAACTTACCACACAGAAGCATCGATGATAGAAACAGAACTTATAAATTCAAATAATGTCCAAGAACAGGACTGAGAGAAACAAAGAAAACTAAAGTGATAAGAAGAAAGTGTAAGATATATAAGCTCTGTCCTAAAATAAAAACCTGGATCTATACTCGGGGATTTATGGTGAAGGATCAGCGTTATCCTGTGAATAATTCAGACTTACGTCTTAAGCCTCTTCCTCTGCCTCTTGCTGCTTCTTCTGCTGGTTGTCCGTCTGTTCAGAAAAAGTTCAAATGAACAACCCGAACATGATGCCATTAATGTCTTCAGAAACATGCCAGCGATCCGGGACTTCATTAAACCAAGAAATACAAAGCGATGAATGACAAACATACGACAGAATGACAGGACAGACAGACGGCTGTGAATAAGTTGTAATAACAACGTTACAGCCGCGTTGCTTTTCCGCCATCAAGATGTGGAAAAACGAACAAATGCAAAGATGGTGTGAGCGATGACAACTTATTTTCTTCAACTCAAAGGAAATGATAAAGAAATGGACACAAAAATGACAGACATCAATGAGTTTGTCCAGACATGAAGATGCGGGTGATGAAGGTGGACATAAGTGCAGGACAAAGACTTTAGATGAGGTAACGATGATTAAGATGGACACAGGATGGTGGGAATAGGTGGAGATTATTCAAAGGGTGGAAAAGGTTTTCCTTGGATGTCACACAATATTTTTGGGGCCGGCACCATCTCACCTCTCCCAGTCACCCCTGTAGGCTCCACGGCACCTTCCTCCAATTCACCTTCCCAGTCTTCTGAGCCGTAACTTTCCCGTGGAACAAGCTCCCAGCCCCAGGCCTCCTCCTCCTCCTCACCAGCATCGGCTTCTCCCTCGAACTCCTCTTCAAAAACCTCCTCTTCTGGCTGTGTACTAACTTTCTTCAACTGCACAGCTCCAGGAGAGACCTCTTTGACCAGAGGAATCCTTACTTTAACAGTTTGTTCTTCTGGTTCTGAAAGCTTCTCCTCTGGTGATGGCTTTTTTGGGACCTTCTTCAGAGTTACAGGTTCAATAGATTCTTTTGGTGTAATGGTTTTGAAACTCTTTTTGACTTTATCAATGCTTGGCGCCTCTGTTTCTTTAAGCTTCTCAATTTTCGGAGATGGTGTCTTTTTCCTCTCAATCTTCTTGAGCTGATCCACAGGCTTCAGAGCCACTTCTTCCTTCACCTCTTTCACCTTTGGTATGATGCCCTTCTTAATTTGTAGAGGCTCAGGTTCATCAGGAATTTTCTCAGGTTCCTTAACAGCAGCAGGAGCCACAGGTTTCTCCACTGGTACTGCTTCTGCCTCTTTTAACTTCTCAGGCTTCTTCTCAGGAGGCTCCGGTGGTTCAGGCGTCTTCAGTTTAGCCTCGGGCTCCCGTTCTCTCGCTCGCTCCTCTGGACTTGTGCGAGTACGCCGTAGGGCATCTATGGGCTTTTTCTCTTTTAATTCTGCTACTTTCTTCTCAGGCTCTTTGGCATCTTTGGAAGGCTTGGAGATGGGTTTCAATTTGATGCTTTCCATCTCTTTTTCCTGTGTTAAAATTCTCTTCACTTTGGTAGGTACCTTATCCTCGTCAGGCTCTTTCTCTGGAGTTTTCTTTTTATCTGCTACTTTTAGTACCTTGGGTGGTGCCTCCTTTATCTCCACAGGTTCTTTCTCAGGTTTCTTGGAAGGTTCTTTGGCTTCCTCCACTGTAGCGACCTTTTCTGCTTTGGGGAAAGACAAAGCGTCCCTGTCTGGCCTTTCTCTTCTCTCTTTGTCTGGTTCCTCTGCTCGCTCGCCGTACTTTTTGAAGGGTTTCAATTTCACTGATTCTTGTTCCGCTTCACCTGAAGGTAGTTCTTTCACTTTCTTTAAAGCTACACTAGGAGGAGCAGCTTCCTCTTCCTTTGGTGTCTTGGGAGTTTTCTTCAGAGGAACTTTATCTTCTGGTTTCTCATCTTTGGGGAAACGTTTCTGTTGGGCCCACAAGTCTTTAGTCACGTCTTTGGATTCCTTGTCCTTGAGCAATTTAACTTCTGGCTTTTTCAGCACTGCTGCTTTCTCTTGAGGTTTCCTCTCTTCTACAATTCTCCTGGTGGCAACTGATATCTCAACAGCCTCCTCCGTATGAACAAATTCTTCGACATCAAACACCGTGGTCTTTGTGACTTTCTGTGGTTTTCGCTCTTCTTCAGCTTCTTTTGGTGGAACTGATGGAATCTTCTTCAGTCTGATAATTTCCTGTTCCTCTTCCATCTCCTTCATTACTCTGGTTGTTTTCTTCAAGGTAGGCATCTCAAATGTCACACCTTCTTCCAACTGAACTTTACCTTTTTTGGCCAGAACCATTTCTGAGGTAGCAAAGGTCTGAAATTACTTACTGAAACTTCAGTCATCATACAGTTGGTACAAATATGCACATAGACATAAAAACAAATATAAATGGCAAAAGGAAAAAGTTAAAGCACAGTATCACAAAGCAGTTTACCATGGAACTGATCCAAAAACAACTACATGCAAACAAAATCAGACGTGAGAAAAGACAAATATTAAATCTGTTGAACAGAACAAGTTGCTGGCACACACCTAGATGTCCACAATAAGAGTTTTTCACAGGTCCAAATTTTTGGAGCTGTCCAAACCAGACCATCAATACTTTAGCCAGTTCTGAGTATTATTGAGCTGAACGTTAAAAGGACCTGAGGATTACTGGACTTGACCCAAAGTAGCCTCAAGAATTATTTGACTTTTGCAAACAGAGACCCATGCAAAGCCTACCTGAACCTGATCGGGTCAAGATTTCCACATGTAATTTCATAAATATGAGCAGGGTTTACCGACTATAAATGATAATCAGTCCTCCTACCTTTTTGGACGCCTCCTGGTGCTTGGACAGGTCCCTTTGTTTCATCTAATACAGAGAAAAAAAACATTGTTGGCCAGTTATGTTGAATAATTTTCCTCCATTAGGAAATGAGAAGAATGATAAACGGTAACTGGACTGAATTTCTACAGAGCTTCTCCGTCTGATGCAGACGCTCAGACTGCTTTACAATGATGCTTCACATTCACCCATTCATACACACACACACACACACACACACAGCGATGTCAGTTTGATGCCATGCAAAGCACTCAACTGCACACCGGGTCAACCTGAGTATTAATAACCTTGCTCAAGGGCACCTTAGTGAGTTGCCTGTCTGACAGGGAAATTGAACTAAGGATCCTTTGGTTGCAGGTCCGCCTCTCTAACCTCAAGGCCACCACCTCCCCAGATTGACATATCACATCAGGTCTAGGAGCAAGATCTGGTGCTGTGCATTACTGCTTTCACCACCCTAAAGAACTGCCCTGGGTCCCAAATGACAAAAACCCAGTCAGACCACTGGTCCATCCCTATCAATCTGTCATAGCCAGGTGATATGTGGATGTCTCCTTAGCCTAATTCAATCTCTGGGGACCTCAGTACCGAGGCACAGTATCATAGGTGACGTTCACTCACAATACAAGTAGTATGCCTCAACTGAGTCTCCTGTGTAACCACTCATTTGGCACAAAGTCATTCCAGTGGTACCCAAAGATTCTCTGGAGAGATCTAGTACCAAAAACATCCAGAGGTCATTCTGGGTCACTGGCTAGCATCCAAGTCTCATTCATACAGTAAAACTAGAATCACCAGTAGAGGACGTGTTGCAACAAGTACATCCGGTAATTCCACAAAGATCACAGTATTGACTGCAAAGTCAAGGTCAGTGAACCTTTCCTCACTGACAAATGTACCAAGGTCGCTCGGGTTTATGACCTTACGCATCATCCAGTCCATGCAAGCAATGAACAGAGTAGGAGCCAGAACACATCCTTGATGGACCCCAGAATTCACTGGGAAAAAGTCAGAGACTCCGCATCCACTCTTCACAGCACTCACTGTGCCTGTATTATAGGCCAGCAAAAAGGTTCTGAGGATCTCCTACAAGCCAACCTGATCAACTCTGGCTGCAAAGCGGACCTGCCAGTTTTCACGCTTGCATTCACTGAGTACCTGCAGAGCTAGGATGTTGTTGATGGTTGACTTCTTGTGTGGAATCAAGACCGTTCTGGCTGATAAGCAGCAAGCAGCTTGGACTGAATCCTATTGAGAATAAATAATCTACTTTCGGCTTCTCCCAATTTCAACTCGGGGTCACCACAGCAGATCCCACATGGATCTGCATGTAGATTTGGCACAAGTTTTACGCCGGATGCCCTACCTGACGCAACTCCACATTACATGGAGAACGGGCAGGGGTGGCCTCGAACCGGGAACCTTCCGCACTGAAAGCGGTCGCATGAACTGCTAGGCCACTGCAAATACCTTACCCGGCAGAGAGCAGTGTACCCTTGCAGTTGTTTCAATCCAGGTGATCACCCTATTCTCTTCAGAGAAGGAGAACAAGCCCATTCTTCCAGTCTGCTGGAATGGCACCCGTGTCCCAAATGGAGACTGCATGCAATACCACAAGAAAACATCTTCACCCACTTGAAGAGGTTTAGCCTGGATACCACAGGTCCTTAAACTGTTCCTACCTGTAGCTGCTTCACCACCATTGCAACCTCTCTAAGATTCACTGGTTTAAAGCTGACTGGAGATGTTGGACATCTCCTGGTACCAGTGATCTCCAACATTCTGGCAGGAGGATTAGCCTTAAGCAGCTCCTCAGTGGGACAGGAAATTGACTGCATTTCTATCACTGTATTTTCAGTTTGAGGCAGCTGGGCCATTCATACACACACTCACACAACATCAGGAGCTACTATGGAAGGTACTCAGATGTTAATCCCCAACGACCTCAGTCCCCAAGGTCCATGACTAAGGACCTTAATGAAAGAGATGTGCTTAATTTACCCAGTTTGAAACCACATGAGGGTGCAGACTGGTTTGGTGCTAAAGTAATTGTTTGTGTGCTCCTCTTTCTCTCCATGAGTGGGCGACGTTCACTTATGATTTTCATAATTAGACTAATTAACAGGAAGATTTTCATAAATGTGAGAATTTGCAATCAGACACATTCAAACAGGATGGAGATTATTGATGGAACTGAAATGTGATGTGAGGTGCACAAAGCAAAATCCAAGATAGTCAATAGGAAAAGATCAAGAATGGAACATCACAATGACAAATACAACAACAACCACAACACAAACAAGTGGGCGGGATTTAGTGTACAGCCAACCAAGAGTTTTTTTAAGTTCCTCTACCTGGTGGCGCTAACGCCTCTAACGTGATCACTTTTTCTTCTTCTGCTAATTTCTTGATTGGTTCCTCAGCCTTCACAACAGGCTTTACGACTTCAAGTACGAAAAAAAGAGAACAGTTAAGTACTGGAAAGAATTTGCACACATTAGCGAGCTGTTAGCGTCTGTAATCGTTTATTTGAGATACCTGGTTTGGTTTCTTCTGGTGTAATTCTTTTCTCCATCTTCTCGGGTTTATCAGTGACTTCAGGCTTTTTGGGAACTTTTTGGACTTTTACAGCTGGTTTCCTCTCTTCAAGTACAAAGTAAAGAAAGAATTCAACAAAGATCTCTACGAAAGGTACACGTCAAAAAAGAACACCAGTGCTTCACAGGTGTGTTTAACACTCCATGCCAGTAGGAGGCGCACATGGGCAAAGATAGACTCATTTCAGTGACTGTTAGCGTCATAAACAACAAATCAACAACAGTGACACAGAAAAACAATTTCCAATAAATGAACGGGCAGTAATTAATCTTTATTTAGCAACGACAAAATAAAGACAGACAGTTTATAAAAATTAAAAGTAGGAAATTTTTACATTTGTTCTTCTGAAATATGTCATAAATGAGCAGATGGCCACAAAAAATTAGGAGACTGTTAATAAATGTGGTCATGTTATGCTACGTAATGCTATCAAACTGTTGGTGACGTGGAAAAGACAAACGCCACAAACAACACATAAAGAAGACGAATCAGTGCAGCTGAAGCCGTGAAACACGGTTTTTTTAATTGAAGAAGAACAGCGTCGCCTGAACGCTAACAGCAGCAAAGACGTGATGATCTCACGTTCGTAACCAACTCAATTCTCTTCTGTTCCTTCATAACGTTGAGCTTCACGCTCCTCGGGATGAAATTTAAGTTTGTTTGTTTGTTTTAAGAATGGCATTTGTTAATGAACGCGTTAAGCAAAACTAGCACACAAACACAAACGTTAGCTACCTTCCTGAGGAGCGGCGACTTTGACCAAAGCTTCTTTGGCTTGTGGAGGCGACTCCTTCTCCTTCACAGGAACTTAGAAATGAAACCATACGACAATCACATCACTCAGACTCACAGAAACGTGCAAATCAAACGTACAAGAGTTTGTGGATTCAGCATAAAAAAAGAGTTTAGCTGCTGGACTGGTTCAAAAAACCCTACAAACAAATTCTTCACCTGATCAGTGTAAAGCCGTGTGATTGGTCAAAGATGATGGACATGACGACACACAATTAGAAACACAGTGAAAAACCCAACAGAGACATAAAACGTGGCAATTTAGACATCAGGCAGTAAGATGAAATCAAGAGACGGTTTGGTGGAGATCTGCACTTTGTGCCCAAACACGATGGGTGACATGGAATGAAACGGTCTCAAAACAACCAAGAACTATCAAACTGATGAATCTTGAGGGTGCACAGAATGTTTGGTGCTCAGTTCAAAAACCAGTGCTCAGTGACACAGAACGGGATCCCTTCTACCTCCCAAAGATGGCTGAAGGAAGACACCTTCTGGTTCCAGAGACAGAACCCTGGATCCCAGAACGCTGGTCCCAAAACCTTCAGCTTTGTCCGTCTTTCTGCTCATGGTTTCAACTTTCTGGGAAGGGACGTAACTGACATCTGTTTCTTCAAAAGACTGGTCCTGTTGAGCCCTCGCAGCAGCTGGACCACATTCTGGGTGCAGTTCTGAAGTGTCTGCTTTGGAGCCGTTGAGCGCTGGCTTGGATTTCTCTGTTACTGAAGGTTCTCTGAGTGTGCCCTCATACCAAGGTGTCACTTCTGTATGGACCTTTGATTCTACAGACCTGTACTTATCAGAAAGCTTCTGATCCATCTCGTGTTTGGGAAGCATCCTCTCACTTTTGTCTTTAAGTGTGACTTTTGCTTGAATTTTCTCAGTTTGATCTACTTCCTTCTGAATCGCTGCTACCTTTGCAGTCGTACTTTCAGGAGTTGGAACAACACTCTGAAGTGCTCTTTGTGCAGCTACACGTTTAACATGTTCCCGTCTCATTTTTGTTCCTTCATCACCTTCAACTTCACATGTTTTCTCTCCAGCTGTGACTGTGTCTGACTGAACTGGGGCCAAACCAACATCATCGGATTTTTCTGTTTCATACAAAATCTGTCTCACAGGTTGTGCGTCTCCAGCCACATCCTGACCACTCACTGATTCTTTCCAGCTTTTCTGTCTGTGGACTGGAGTTAATTTGGCCGTCTTGTCACTAAGAATAAAAAGCTGTGACTTTTCTTCTATCTCTTTAGTTTCATCCAGATCCTGCAGACTCTCAGAGTCTTCACTTGCTGGATGTCTTTGAAGATTAATGTCTTGAAATTCTTTCTCTCTTGTTGATGTAACGCCATCGGGTCTGATGTGTTTTTGTGCACGACCCCATATCAGATTTTTTTCTTGAACTAACAGAGATTTTTCAGATGCAACCTCTTTAACAGGCTCTAAAGAAAACGTTCTGTTGACTTGTTCCAGTTTAGTTTGTGCTGCTTCAAACGGAGTAACGCTGCCGTATTCATCTTTAATAACCGTCACCGTCCTAGACTGGATTTCTTCAGCTGTGACTTTTGTACCTTTGTCCAACCTCTGCTCTTTCTCTTTTAGGGATTCCGTTTTCTTTGACAGCACATGTTCAGCTTTAATCACTGATGTTTTGTCTTTTGTTTTGGCTAACTTTTGTTCTCCATCTTTTCTAGGTATTGGTTCTTCAAGAGAAACACTTTGTTCTTTAAGTCTTTGTTCAGAAGTTTGGTCTTGGAGATGAGTGACAGAATCCTTTGTCTGAATTTCTTTGTCTCTTGTTGCTGTAATGTCGTCGGGTGGGATGTGTTTTTGTGCAGCATCTGATAGATTTCCTTCTTTCACTATCAGACATTTTTCCGATGGATCCTCCATCACAGGAGCAGCCTTGTCCATTTTGCTGGAGATCTGCTTTGACGTTGCGTCTTCCATCATTTGCGTCACGTCCTTTGTGGACTGCATTGCCTTCATGGAAACCTGAGTGGAATCTTTTCTCGATGTAAAGTCTTTGTCCAGAGGAATTTTTGTTTTAACATCTCTCAATAAAGGAGATTTTTCAGACACAATGTCTTTAACAGGTGCTAAAGAAAATGTTCTGTCAACTTGTTCTGGTTTTGTTTGTGCTGCTTCAAACGGAGTAACGCTGTCGTATTCATCTTTAATAACCATCACCTTCCTGGACTGGATTTCTTTAACTCTTTGTTTGTCAGAAGTTTGGTCTTGGAGATGTGTCTTTGTTGGAGTTTTTCTCTCTTTGTCAGATTCACCTGTCATTGGATGTATATTTGCTGGAATGGCTTCAGTCTTAATAGTCCTACTTTCAAGTAAATCCTGTAAATTTGGAGCTCTGACTCTGTCATAAGCGATGGGGGTTGGCTTCTCTGACTCAGTTTTTGTATCTCTTTCACATGGTTTTTGTCTTATTACCGACTCTTCAATGCAAACTAAATCAGTGCCTTCATCTTTCTTTGAGCCTATTAGTGACTGGAATTCTTTAACTGGCTTCATTTCAGACGGATAAACTTCAGTCTTAGTTTCAGTTTTTTCACTTTGAGGATGTTTTGCAGAGACTTCTGTGTCACTACCCACACGTTCTTGTCTTTTTAGCGTCTTCTTTTCGATATGAGCTGTCTTGTCCATTTTTGTGTCTCCAGGGATCTGCTTTGACTTTGTGTCTTCCATCATTTGTGTCACATCCTTTGTGGACTGCACAAAAACCTGAGCTGGATCTTTTCTCAGTGTAAAGTCTTTGTCCAGAGGAACGTTTGCTTTAATGTCTGTCAAAGTATATTTTTCAGATGCAACCTCTTTAACAGGCTCCAAAGAAAACGTTCTGTTGACTTGTTCCAGTTTAGATTGTGCTGCTTCAAACGGAGTAACGCTGCCGTATTCGTCTTTAACCATCACCGTCCTGGACTGGATTTCTTCAACTGTAATTTTTGTACCTTTGTCCAACCTCTGTCCTTTCTCTTTTAGGCATTCTGCTTTAATCACTGATGTTTTGTCTTTTGTTTTGGCTAACCTTTGTTCTCCATCTTTTCTAGGTGTTGGTTCTTTAAGAGAAACACTCTGTTCTCTAACTTTTCTAGGTATTGGTTCTTCAGGAAAAACACGTTCTCTATCTTTTCTTGGTGTTGGTTCTTCAGGAGAAACACGTTCTCTATCTTTTCTAGGTATTGGTTCTTCAGGAAAAACAGTCTGTTCTCTATCTTTTCTAGGTATTGGTTCTTCAGGAGAAACACGTTCTCTATCTTTTCTCGCTGTTGGTTCTTTAAGAGAAACACATTGTTCTCTATCTTTTCTAGGTATTGGTTCTTTAAGAGAAATACTTGCTTCTCTATCTTTTCTAGGTGTTGGTTCTTCAGGAGAAACACGTTCTCCATATTTTCTAGGTACTAGTTCTTCAGGAATAACACGTTCTCTATCTTTTCTAGGTGTTGGTTCTTCAGGAGAAACACGTTCTCTATCTTTTCTAGGTACTAGTTCTTCAGGAATAACACGTTCTCTATCTTTTCTAGGTG
>OMMV01063007.1:0-13444 GCA_900302635.1 Chatrabus melanurus
AACTTTATACTCTAAAATTTACTGGTTGTTCTGTAAAGGTGTTTTACTTAGTTAAAGAATTATTCTGGCAACCACAGCTGCTAGTTTTTCTCTGTAAAAACAACAGAATTTTTTTTACAGTGTACATTTGGCTCTCACCATGTCCATGTGAATTTCATTTTTCATCCTGTCTTTCTGTAAGAAAATCAATAATGAAGTAATTGAGGAGGAAGGATAGCAAGAACGAGCAAAGGAATGAAGATAAATGTACAAAATCACTGGTCATGTTATTTTGAATTGGAAATCTATACGCAATGTTGCTCCTCATTAAGATGTTCGCACAATGTCAACACAATCTGCAATTTCGAGACACAATATAGAACGTAATCTGTTGCACTAAGAAGACACTATTCATGTTCACAACAAAATTTACTCAGCTGAGTAATTGGAGCAATGAAGGGAGAACAGGTTTTTTTTTTATACAAACCCATCTGGACGTGCTGGTGGCTGAGGGGTTATGGTGCTATTACATGTGTTCTGCAGCATCTCCAATTGCACGTCCGAGGCTCGTTGTTTCTCTTCAAATGCTTCTGATGTCCCAAAAGGAGCTTTATGTTTATTTGCCAAGATCATCTTAACCTTATGATTCATTCATTTTATGAACCCGCTTATTCCAATTAAGGGTCAGCGGGGGTTGGGGGTGGCTAGAGCCTATCCCAGCAGTCATTGGGCAAGAGGTGACCAGGCTGCCAGTCCATCGCAGGGCCACATATAGACAGACAAACACATTCACATTCTCACTCACACCTACGGTCAATTTAGAGTCACCAATTCACCTAACCTGTATGTCTTTGAAAGTGGGAGGAAGCCGGAGCACCCGGAGGGAACCCACGCAAACACGGGGAGAACATGCAAACTCCACACAGAAAGAACCAGGTCGGAAGCGAACCTGGGACCTTCTCGCTGTGAGGCGACAGTGCTAACCATTAATCCCCCATGCTGCCTAACCTTATGATTGTTTTGGAAAAGTTGACCCTGGTCTTTATTTCGTGCAAGTTCTTATGAATTTTCAAACGCATGTGCAATGCGCGTTTTGCATTTAACGTTCAGATATGCGCATTTGCATTTTGGTTAAGGTTAGGGTTTAGAGTTAGAAAAACAATAATAAGTACAAGACGACTTACCACTTTTTATTTTTGCTTGGATGATGATGTCAAGATTTCCCATCTTGGTGTCATCACCGCCTCCTGGCGGAAAATGCAGCAATGCTAACATTGCCGTATACATTTTAAAAACAATTAGAAACATCAAAACTTCCACGGTGGTGAACACATGACACAAACACTGTAGATGCAATGCTGAGCATCGACAAAGGCCAAGATAAAAGAAGGCACTTTAAATCATCGCATGTTATTTTCAACCTCTCGTAAATGTAAAGCAATTTGAGCATCTGCTCTCAGATGGAGAATCAGTTGTTACGTAAAATACAGTAAATTTACAACATGTACAGATATTATTTAATCTCTAACCAATGAAGAACTGGCACACATAAATCTATATTCTAGAGCTACCCGATAGTCCAATGAACCGATGTGGTCAGGTCAGGCCTGGGAGCATGCACTAGTACCACACGTCCCTGTATCCACCACACTACGGAACTATCCTGAATCCTGGATGGCAACTACCCAGGTACACAGCCGGCCCATCCCCACCTCTTGAAAGCAGACATCTATCTGCCGCAGCCAGTTGAAACATAGGCGTCCCCTTTGCCTTTTCCAGTGGCTGGGGTCCTCAACACTGAGGCATCTGCATGCTAGATCATGTCCAGAGCAGTGCACCACATGGCCAAAATGTTGTAGCTAACGTTCCCTTACAATTCAAGTGCTGCGCTTCATCTGAGACTCCAGAAGTAACCGTTCATTTGATACTAAGCCATTCCAGCTGTACCCAAGGATTCTCCAAAGAGACAGAGTACCAAAGACATCAAGTCATCCAATGAGATAGCAACTGAAATACATAGACATCACACATTTAAGAGTTGAAGAGCATGTAACACTTTGAATTTGAACAGCAGGAGAATCTCAACAAAATAAAGCTGTACTGCTCTCTAGAGATAAAAAAAAAAAAGGGCTTAATGGCTGCACATGTAGATCATTTGCACTTTCTTCAGTATGCACAGAAACATCATTGGCCTCCTGTGTCACTCACTTTATGTTTTTGGGCAATACGATTGGATAGTCCTCTGCGATTGTGATTGAATCATCACAGATGGCATATGAGAATAAATAAACACTTTTCCCCAACAGGTAGAATGCAAAATGAAGATTTGATTGTTTGTCATAGGTAGACTTGCTTGGTCTGGCTGCGCAAAACATGCCAATTCCTGACAAAATTGTTGGATTCAGACATTGAGACAACCATGTCCAGGTTTTGCTATAAATTAGTTTTTACGTGTTTTTTCATGTGTTCTAGATGTATGGATACGATGGATTTATCCAGCTTCACCATCACTGCAAGGTGAGTCATGCCATTTTATTATTTACATAGACATACAGTCAGACAGACATACCGAAAATAAATACATGGAAATAGACACACACACACACACTGCAGGAGATGACAATTCTCTGGCCAGAGATGATTTCTATAAGACCACTGGCACTCACAGGTCTTTATGAGGAATGTATTAGTCCCAACGGATTTGGTAACCATGGTGAAAATGGCTTAATGCTCCTTGACTTTGTAAAAAGTCAGTGGCTACCAGTTGCTGGATACTGGTTTCAGTATCCAAACCACATGGTATTCTAATAAGGGTGGTGTAGCAAAGGGGACCCATCATGTCTGGCTTAACGCTGAAAAGTACAACCATCAACAATGTCCTAGCTCTGCGAGTACTCGTCGAATTCAAGTGTGAATACCAGCAGTGCTTCTTTGCAGCCAATATTGATTTTGATTTGGTTGATTGGGCTGCTCTCTGGGACACCCTGAGAATTCACAGGATTTCCAGGAAGCTGCTGGACATTATAGTCATTGTGAGTGCTGTGCAGAGTGGAGGCAGAATCTCTGACTTCTTCTCACTGAATTTTGGCATTTGTCAGGATATGTTCTGGCTCTTACTCTGTTCAATACTTGCCTGGACTGGATGTTGGGTAGGGTTGTGGACTGTATCAGTTTAGGTGCCTTTATTGGTGAGGAAAGGTTCACTGGCCTTGGCTTTGTAGACTGTGCTGTGATTTTTGTGGACTCAATCGATACAGCACTTGAGAAGGTGAGTGCGGAGTTGTAGTGTCTGTTAGTAATTGTCTGAGATCAAAACTTTCAGTGACTTTCTTGACTCAGTAAAGTGTCAAACGTGTTGAAAGATTTGCTTATCTCAACCTTTGCAATGGAGAGACGCATAGGAATAGCTCATGGAGTCATGAAGTTGCTGGATAGAGGTTTTTGATGATGCTGATACCTTTGTAAAAGAATGAAGATCCAAGTCTTTAGGGTCCTGGTGCTTCCAGTCTCACTGTATGGTTGTGAGACCTGGATTCTCACTCTAAGGTGATAACTGGATGTCTTTGGTATGAGGTCTCTGTGGAGAATCCTTGGGGCACCCAAGTAACCCAAAGTAACTTTGGGTGCTATCTTGATAATATATGGTGCACAGTCTAAAGTGCATATCGCAAGTGCATCTAGTGCATGTCCAACTCCACGCTGCTATAAACACCGCATGTAATCAGAGTGCAAAGTAGGGCACAGGGTGAAAAGGAGTTGTATTAAGTGTGCCAGGTGGAAAGTAAGGCTTTTTGTGTGAAATGAACAGTTACGTAGGGAGAATCGCATGAGACCAACTACTTGCACTGTGAGAGAACATCAGCTATGACATTATGGGCATGTGATGTGCTTCCCTGTGTATGATCCAACATGCAGGTGTCTCAGTGCTGAGGAGCTCAGAACCTGGCAAAGGCCAAGGGGACACCCACCTGGCTGCAACAAACAGAAGGCTTCTGCAGGAGGTGGTGATGGACCAGTTGTCTGCCTGGGTGGTTGTCAACCAGGACCCAGGCCGGTTCCGTAGTGTGGTGGATGCAACATTTGCATGCTCCCGGAACTGACCTGGCACACAGAAATGTATATTACACAACAGTGCCCTACTGTAGTGTATAGTATGCGCCATTGTCTCATTGTCTAAATGGGTGGCGCACTGGGACACAAACAATTTGTGCACTTGGTGTGATGTGCACTGGAAACACAGCAGGTCCTCCAGGCTGCACTAGGCTCTGTGGACATGTCAGCCCGGGACAAACTGTGTGATCAGCTGCACAGCTCAGCATGGTGCTGGAGAGATTCACTTCAGCTCTATTTGAAGTGAATCTCTCCAGCACCAAAATAGAGCTGCACCACAGCAGAACACAGACCAGCCAGGCCAGCTGCAGAGCCCATCCACCTTTTAGCATGAGACTGCGATTGTGCTTTCAGCGTGAACTACATAAAAAATGTGTAGTACGGAAGCAGGAATGCCAACTGTAAGTATGTTGCACAAACGTCACCTCTAGCTTTTAAAATCCTCAGGCACATATGTTCAAACTGTTCTACTTAAAGCTACAGTGTGTAGGATTTAGTGTCATCTAGTAGTAGTGGTAAGGTTGCAGATTGCATTATGCCAGCACCGGACACGATATTGTTTCCCTTTGCGTTTTTGCTTCTTTGGCAATGATTCATGCTCCCTTGCCTTCTATTGTGAAAAGCAATATGTATGATCCTCCATTTCACAATAATGAGGGTTCTCAAACTTGTTAGCCTGCACTAGCAACCAGTACGCAGTGTATAGGGGAGCAACCACTCATTCCTGTTGTTTTACTTCAGCCTTCTGGCCGCGCTACAAAATGAGAAAGGTGGAGTAAATATGTCCTTTTTGGGCTACTGTATCAACATTGCAGTGCAACATGAGTGATATTTTCCATTTCTGCTAATCAACACCCCTAACTCCTACACACTGTAGCTTTAAGTGTGACTCCCAACCACACTGTGACACAGATACAGCAGATGCACCCAAAACTACAGCCGTTACCATTTAAGAGAAATAAATTATTGCTGTTTATGTAACAATGTCTCTATTAGAGGCTATTCAAAGACATCTGTCTAAATTATATGAAAAATCTGTTAATAAAGCAGTAATAAGCTTTCTACTGCCATCGTGTGGATGTATAAGCTGTGATGAATTTATGCAAATCTAACACTTCTTTAATACATACAATAACCCAATCTGTGCAAGACTATAACTAATTCAGCAAAGATGTGTCAAGGGAGTCACAGGCAACATTTTTAACTTCTCAGTCAGGCGTATAACTGCTGCTCATGTTCCAGGGAGAAGCAAAGATGATGAAAGACGGAAAGGTTTTCCGAGTGATTCAAGAAAACTGCTGGGATGCAAATGCTCGTATACAAGACATGGATCGACACGGTAAAAGTGCAGAAATACAACAAAATATATAATTGTTAGATCCAGAGCATGTCATTAATACTTATATTGAATATTTTTTATTTCTGGCATTCAGGTGTCACAGTTCAAGCTCTATCTACTGTTCCTGTGATGTTCAGTTACTGGGTAAATGCATATGAAATAACTGTGTGGCTGTAGTGCTTTACTACTATTGCAATTTTTTTTTATGGACCAAGTGAAGTTTTGAGATTTTTATGCTGTCATGCTTCCTTGCATCCTTATCCACACAACTTTATTGTTAAGTTTAATTTCTCAGTCCTTTTTTCTACTTCAGCCACACAGTCGAAGGGCCATAACCCCAATTTTGTGTGATCGGTACCAATGGGTGGCATAAAAAAAAAGTATACTTTTGGTCAATTTTATTATCTCCACAATCTAAATCTGTTTGCTGGACATTGATATCATGTAGCATTATAGCAGAAATATGTATGTGAAATGAGGCACCAGATTGTTCAAACTAAGACGTACATATACTTGGCATGGTCTAATTTTTTCAGAAAAACTGTACAAATAAAACAAAAGATGACAAAATGAATTACAGATGCTTATATTTGTTGTTGCCCATGTTTAGAGTACTTATTAGATTCAAGATATTTGTTTCAACTATAAGATACTTATTACCGTCAAAGATGGAAGTGATTATAATCGGTGTTGAAAGATTTATTACCAGTGCACACAATATTACTACTAATGTTGAGATATACCAATGTTTTTTCAATCAGGAGGACGGTTGTTGTTGTTATTGTTGGTGGTTTTCTCAAATTTCACAAAAGTTAATACTAATTCTAAAAAAGTTCATAATTAACTGTTTAGTAACAAACTGTAGACAAGTAAGCATCCTATTAACAACAGGCATTACAATGTGTATTTAAAGACCCTATTTTGAGGATCTATGGCACATTGTGCAAGAGCATTTGGGCTGCGTGCAACTCCAGTTTGTAGACGGCGTGCAATCTGAGTGCAAAATAGGGTGCAGGGTTCAAAGGAGTCGGATTTATTTGCTTGATTAGTCTTGGGTGTGTTTTGGACATATCATGAAATGCAACAATACTGAGTGTCAACTGTCATCTACTTTAAGAGCCGGAGTGTGCACTGCTATTTAGAAAAGTGCCAGGGCGCAAATGGAGAACAGCCACCAAAGCTCCCTGAGGTGAAGCAGTGAAACATTAAGGTGTAATTGGTAACACCTTTATATTAAGTTCTGTGTAATACACATTAATTAATTAGTAATAAGACCCTTATAAGTTGTTTATGAAGTTTAATAACATTATTATGTTAACAAGACTATATAAGTGTTAATAATAGCAAAATATATAATAGTACTACATAATTAGACATTTATAAGAACTATATATATTATAAGAACTATATTTTAAGGACTATAAGAAACCTGTTAACAGTTAATAGCGTGCTTAAGAACATACATACATAGAAAGACATAGAAGATTTTAATCTATGTAATGTATATAATGTCTTTATGACATTTATTTGGATGTACAACAAAAATGGCATAATCGTTTCTCATGGCATAGACTATCTTACTTCAAGGTGTCATTGACATCAGGTCACTATGTTTTTTAAGACATGCTAATATGAGACAGTCCACCTAGCTTGCAGAGTAGAGCAAGTAGCTCAGTGGCCTAAGGAGCTGGGCTACAAATATGTAGACCTGGATTCAGTTCCCAGTTACCCTACCTGTCTGTGTCCTTGGATAAGACTGCATCATCTGCATTGTCCCAGTCCACCCAGCTGTAAATGGACAGCAGCCTTGGCAGGGGAAATAATCTGCAATGGACTGGCATCACTTCCAGTGAGAGTTGTAGACTCTCATCCACTTCATGCTAAAGTATCTGGGGCTAAGCAGGAGCACCAATGTGCCTCGGTTCCTATATAGGACTTAAGATATATATGTGAGACAAAAGTAACCACCAGTGACAAGATGGATTTAAAAACTGTCCAGTTGGGGTAAATTAATAAAGCTACACAGCATTTCCGTCATCAGTGGAAGAGGTTTAATGATATATGTAAATATGTTTTGGTGTCGCCTATTGGTGCCAACTGACCCATTTAACCCATGGAATAATGACTAATGTACATTAATAATTATAATTATAAAAGATTACTCTACTTTTAATTTATAATTTGTTGTCACAGGCCAAACCTCATGACACTTTGGATCTCTGCGTCCTCTTGAATGATGATTTGGCCCAGACAGTGCTTTGCCACCCTAAAAGGTTTGTGGGGCTTGGGACGCTGCCCATGCAAGCCCCTGATCTGGCAGTACTGGAGATGAGGCGCTGCGTGAAGGAATTGGGCTTCCCTGGGGTCCAGATTGGGTCACATATCAACAACTGGGATCTGAACGCACCTGAACTCTATCCCTTCTATGCTGTGAGAAGCCTTACTGCGCAGAATATTATGTGATGGTTTCTTTGTCTGTATTTCTTAAATCCATACAAATGTACCAAGCCTGCATTCATAAGTGAAGTTCTAATTCACTGAGAGCTTGTCATCTTTATTTTGCAGGCAGCTGAAGATTTGGAGTGCTCCATATTCGTCCACCCGTGGGACATGCAGACAGATGGGAGGATGGCTAAGTATTGGCTGCCCTGGCTGGTGGGTGAGGGAGATGGAGAAGGAAACAAGAGAAACTGAATATGCTCCTTAGGGATGTCTGAAATAAATCTGTGTAACTGTGTAGAATTGTAATTAACGAGTAGACATCTAACACTGTGTCCTGAAATAAGTGAAAGCCAAAGCAGCACGATCATACTTTTTTTTATTCAGTGTTTTAGCTGTAACACCATGGTAGGTTTGACAATTACCTTTCCACTACTGAAACGCTGTTACTAGATGTGTGATTAATAAACTGCCCTTCACAAAACTGTATGGCACCTATTGTAGAATACAGTGAGTAAAATTTATGTCTTTTCTATCCCAAAGGTATGCCCTCAGAGACAACCATGGCCATCTGTTCGATGATATTTGGAGGAGTCTTTGAGAGATTTCCCAAGCTGAAGGTCTGCTTTGCTCATGGAGGTACAGAAGAAACCAAATGTTGCATATAAATTTCAAATTTAGTACTTAAGAATCACAGCTGCCACGCGGTTGAGTGGGATTGCTTTCAAAGCAGAAGGTTCCCGGTTCAAGGCCACCCCTGCCCATTCTCCATGTAATGTGGAGTTGAGCCAGGAAGGGCATCCGGTGTAAAACTTGTGCCAAATCAACATGCAGATCCATATCGGATATGCTGTGGCGACCCCAAGAACTTACTATATTGCAAACAAGCTACAGCAGCCTTAGCAGCCACCAGGACTCTATGATTAGCAATAAAGGTGGAAATATACTAACTTTTTAACCATGTTTGCATCGACAATTGGCTGTGTTGTAAACGTAATTGCACACAGAATTGCCTACTGTTACTGGAGGATTCCACCAGAGGGCACACCAGGGTACTCAGACTGTATAGAACTTCCGTTTTCACGTAGAGTTCTCAACTTTTACTAATCTCTTGCCACCTGTTCTGACAAGCATATTTTTCGCTATGCAACAGCAATGACACATCATATATATGTGGGTAATTGTGGTTGGGCTAGCGCTACCTATTAACCATGTAGCCAAATGCTAAGAGAAATGCCATGTGGCTGAAAGAATTTGGCTGCTGTTAGCCACAATGGCTTAGAACCGTTTTCATGGTCATACATAGTAGTTCATACGAATTACACACCAGGTGCAATTATTGGAGTAACTATATCTAGTCAGATATCTTTTATCAAACCTTTGGTATGTGAATTTGACTGCTAATGCCGTTGGTATAATTTACGGATACATCATGTGGCACAAGAAAACTAATTGTGGCTAACGAGAAAACACATCATTTAGCCATTGGCTCAGCATTAAAATTTCATAGCGCTAGCACGGACTTGGTCACACAACTTCTCTTCAAAATTTTCCGTCAGTTTTTCTTGCTGCTGATCATCCTGATAATGCCCCTACCATACATGTGTATATTGCATCTTGTGGATGCATCACGTTAATTTCTAAGGATGTGCACAACTGACGCACCAAACGAACGCAGAATACGTGAAGCAGCCATCATGCATCTGTGAATGCGTAGTTAAAAGCAATTATATTCCCACCCGAAGTATTCACAAGCAAACTTGATAGGCCCGTCTGTCTTTATTTTATGATATGGTCATTGTGCATGTTAAAAGATGCCAACATGGCCTAAAATAGGAGGTTCACTAGTCCTCACCTGTAGCTATCAGAACCCAAAACTTGTACATAAGCATTGTACATTGAGCTGAATAAACAGTAGTTCTTATGGCATTTTTCAGACCAACTAGCTGACTCACAGACTGAGTGACCAATTCATCCTCTGCATGTCCTACTGATTGCAAGGAATATGACTAACATGTTACTTAGGGATACACACATTATATCTGTAGAGCAGGTAGTTCAGCGGGATGAGTTGGGCTACCAATATGTAGACCTGGGTTCGAGTTCCGGTCACGCTACATGTCTGTGTCTTTGGACAAGTCACATCATCTGCAATGTCCCAGTCCACCCAGCTGTAAATGGGTACCAGTCTTGGTTGGGGAAGTAACCTAGGCCAGACTAGCATCCCGTCCAGGGGGAGTCATAGACTCTCATCCACTTCAAGCCAGAGAATCCGGGGATAAGCATTGGCACCAATGGCATTCAAGGCCAATATAGGACTTATTTCTATCAAGAGTACAGGGATACAAACTATGAACTCTGTTTTTAATCTTTTTTCATCTTCTTATAGGTGGCTCATTCCCTTTCACAATTGGAAGGATTGAACATGGCCACAAAGTTCGGCCAGATCTTTGTGCAGTGGACAACAAGATTAATCCAAGAAAATACCTTGGATCTTTCTACACAGACTCCCTAGTGCATGATCCCATCGCCCTGAAGATGCTAACTGATGTTATTGGAAAGGTGAGCTGCAGTCATGCAACACTGCTGGTGTTTTATTGATTTCCATGAGTTCACAATAAATGGACTGCATTTCTAAAGCGCTTTTCCATCTAGCAGATGCTCAAAGCGCTTTACAATGATGCCTCACATTTACTTCCCCAGCCAAGGCCGGTACCCATTTTTACAGCTGGGTGGACTGAGACAATGTAGATTAAGTGTCTTGTCCAAGGACACAGACAGGTAGCACGAGCAGGATTCGAACCCATGTCTACATATTGGCAGACCAGCTCCTTATCCGCTGAGCTACCTGCTCTAAACTGGATGAACACAATGAACTGATGAATAAACTAGACACTGAATGAAGGAATATTGCAGTTTGATAGACCAGGGATGGACAGCAATGTGCCATGAAGGGCCAACGGTCAGTTTGTTATTGTTCCAGTGGATCATTTCAGAAGGTGACTTCACTTGTTAAAACCACTTGGAGTCAAGCTGAGTTACTCATCAGTCAAATCTGCCACCTGAGGTGATCAGTTGCAATGAAAACCTGCACACTTCAAGTCAAGTCAAGGCAAGTCTGGAAGCATGTGCTGGTGCCACACTTCGCCGCATCCATGACACCACACACATGAACCGCCCTGGGTCCTGGATGGCAATCACCCAGGCAGCCAATCGGTCCATCCCGACATCTCTGAAATAATCATCTATCTGCCGCAGCCAGGTGAAGCGTGGGCCTCCCCTTGGCCTTTTCCAGCCACTGGGGTCCTCAACACTCAGGCACCCATGTGCTGGATCATGCACAGAGAAACGCGCCACATGGCCAAAATGTCGAAGCTGGCGCTCCCTCACAATGCAAGTGATACTCCTCATCTTCAGACTTCTGTTCTCTTCCTAATGCAGCTGCCCATCCCTAGCCGAGACAGTGGATGGCAAGTTTTAACAAATGTATTGTTAATCTCCTGATTCAAACTAAAATAAGAAATGGGCATAACAGAGTCACCACATTACCCATAAGACCATGGCAATTATTGGTAGCTTCAATAAGGTTGCTGGTATTAGACTACAAAACATACTTTCCAAGTCCAATAACAAATGGGTCTGTACAGCAGAAGTTATCATGCTCTCAAGCAATTGTTGAAGGAAGATACACTTCCAGTGAACTTGCACTTTGACCTTATGACCTTCAAATTAACAGGGTTCATGGGGTCAGACTACCTCATATACAATGGCATGAAAAGTTTTGGGGACCCTTGAACTTTTACACATTTCATTTTTTTATGACATCAAATTTTAATAAAAGAATTCGGCCTCTCTTCAATAAAATCTCTACAATTGCGCCCTTTAAACTTAAAGTGACAACAAATCTTCACAACATGATGTAAATTAAATTTAAAAAATCAAAGATGAGATAATGGTATTCATACGTATGGTACGCTTTATAATAACAGAACTATATCATCACTTTTACAGCCAGTTTTCCTTAGACATGTCATGGAGATGGTGACATGAACAGTTCCAAGTCACTGAATGTATCTTGGTCTTCATCTACATCAGTTATTAAAAACAGAACTAACATGGCATGACATGGTAAATCTGTCTAGAGTCTAGCCAGTTCTAAAAAATAACTGAGTGACTGTGGAAGAAGGACTACTAACAGATTTTTAGGTTAACAAAAGCTTTTAGTGACTTGAAAATGTAATCTTTTGGCCTCAACATCATGAGGGTTCTTGGGGCCCAGCTATGTAAAACAAATACCAACTTTGGTAACAATCAGGTGCTGTATGTACAACAGAAGTTATCATGCTCCCAAACAATTTATAGATTAAAAAAAACATTTTCAGTGACCTTGGCCTTTGATATTTTAACCCCAAAACAGTGGGGCACTTGGGGTTGGGATACCAAACATACATATATAGTTTGGTAACAATTGTGCATGTATAACACAGGTTATCATACTTACAAACAATTTTTGGGTAAAGAAATGCATCCAGTAACCTTGAACTTTGACCTGCTAACCCCAAAATCAACTGGGGTCTTTTTTAAAACTCATTTGGTCATAATCAGGGTATGTACAGCAATAGTTATCATGCTAACAAGCAATGTTTAGGTAAAGCGGCACACTTCCAATGACCTTGATCTTTGAACGTTTGGCTATAACTCAAACAAAAATCAGACTTAATTCAAAATACTATTCTGTTTCTTATTCACTGACTCGCATCATTGTGTTATTATATTATTATTGCAGTTAGGGTTTTGTTGCAAGCATGTGTTCAGTACTACAATTACAATGATATTAATTGTGAGTGAATTTCTGGAGTTGGCTGTTGAAGTAAATTGAGAGTGCTTGATTGTAATTACGGTATAAATTTTTAGTTTTGTTTTTTATCATGTTTTGATTTTGCGTATTGTTATTTATGGATATTTTACATTTAATTGTAAAAGCACTTTGAAACGTATAATCTGCACCAGAAAGTGAGATACAAATATTTCATTATTATTATTATTGTTATAATTATTAGGATTATTATGTATTCCACTTTAGGATAAAGTGATGCTGGGAACAGATTATCCATTCCCTCTGGGTGAGCTGAAGCCTGGATCGCTGATTGAGTCAATCGATGAGTTTGATGACATGCTAAAGGTGAGAATGTTTCCCGAGTCTTCATTAAGACAGTTTCCTGTTCTTAGCTGACAGGAGTGGTGCCCGGTGTGGTCTTCTGCTGCTGTAGCCCATCTGCTTCAAGGTTGGACGTGTTGTGCGTTCAGAGATGGTATTCTGCATACCGTGGTTGCAACGAGTGGTTATTTGAGCTCCTGTTGCCTTTCTATCATCTCAAACCAGTCTGCCCATTCTCCTCTGACCTCTGACATCAACAAGGCATTTTCGTCCCCATAACTGCCGCTCACTGGATATCTTCTCTTTCTCTGACCATTCTCTGTAAACCCTAGAGATGGTTGTGCATGAAAATCCCGTCTGGCACCAACAACCATGCCACGTTCAAAGTCACTTAAATCCCCTTTCTTCCCCATTCTGAT
>OMMV01063011.1:0-11196 GCA_900302635.1 Chatrabus melanurus
TATACACACATGTGCAATTTTCATGTGCAAGTTTGTGTGCAGTACAATATCCATTCATGATTAGCTAAGTATGTTTGGCTGTCTTAAATCAATCTGATGCAAGTAGCATACAGTGTGTGGCATTAGTTCTTTACAGGTTTGATGCAGTGACAAAATTAAAGTGCCTATAAAGCAAATTCAGAGATTTGTTTCAAAACACATTATACATGTTAGAAATGCTTTGCTAATCATATGTTAAAATGTGTATTTTTTTTATTTGGAGTGTGACTCGATTTCTGTGTTTCACCACAGATTTTTTTTGTTGGTGGTGGCTTAAACCGAACTGTATGATGCACTGCCATTTGATTTGCATAAGCCTATATAAAGCTAGAGCCGATTTGAATCTGTGCTCCAGAGCAGTAGGTGGCAGTAATGCACCTTTTCCGCTGGTTGCCAACCGCCATAAAAAAGAAGAAGAAAAATAATCTCTGATCATCCCGCTCAAAGTTTGAATCTTGTTAGACAACGGTTGTACTAAACCTCCGGTTTGTTTTATTTCTTTTGTTTCCTTTCAAATGGTGTATTGTTGTCTACTATGGTATTATTTTTTGTCTCACTGAGTGTTTGCATGTTCCGTGTTGTTCAATAAAGCTTTTTTTTATATATATAAAAAATAAAAATAAAAACTTGCTCCAAATCCTCCCCTCCACACGCAATTTGGCGTGTTTCAGTGCCTTCAGCCAAGACACCCACACCGTCACAGACCAGAGAGAGAGAGGGAAAACTGCTCATTATTACACGATTTTGAAACCTAATTTTATGTACTAAGTGATATTTTTAATCATTAAAATTCAGCTAGGTAGTTAATATGTTTTTCTGTGGTTTGACAATTTCAAAACACAGATTGGATTTCACTTTACAGGTACTTTAAGGAGTACAGTGAAAAAGCTAATGTTTGGCTTAAGAAGAACAAGAAGAAGGTTTATTTGTCCTACAATGAAATCTGTCCTCTGTATTTAACCCATCAGTACATAGACAATTCAACAATGAGGAGCAGTGGGCAGCCACAGTCTGGCGTTCGGGGACCAACTCAAGATGCAGACCAAGATCTGCCTTGGCCAAGAGCAGTGAAAGGAGCATGAACCTGATGAACATATATTTTTTTTCTTGATGTGGGAGTAAATCACAGTGCCTGCAGAAAACCTACACAGACATGGGGAGAACATACAACAAGCCACCGTGCACGTTGTTCCCTTCCTAAAATATGCCTTCTGAATTACACTTGTAGACGTGTTCATCAAAGACCACAATGACTCTGCACTATGAATGAAACAATCAAAGATCACAGAATAAAGACTCATTGTACAGAAACTGCTTTGCCACATTAGGAAATAAAAAGGCATATTGGTTGTATTAAATAATATGTATGGAAATGAAAACCAACTGTCTCCATAACAGAAGCAAAGAAAGTAGCATCTGTAAACTACAATACGTGTCAACCACTGTAAGGCTTGGATGCTGATGTGTGAAAGGATACAGATAAGAGGATGTTTTAACAGAAGCAATAAGAGATGAAAACTGCATTCTCTGGGATGAGGCTTTCTCGCATACTCTTAGACAACATTAGTGTGGGTGTGAAATTCAGCAGAACATTAGGTCATGCTTTGTTGGACACCTCAAAAAGGAAAAGGGTTAAGAAGTTCATAGGTGCAGGGGAGTCAACAAGGGGATTTTAGAAGAACTCTGATAGAGTGGAAGTACTTGGAAGCGGGAAAGTCACAGTGTGTGATTTTATGTGGCATCCTGGTGTTTGATGGCTCACTTTGTTACTCGATCAGCAAAGTATCACTATGTGTGAAAGTGCTCACCCCCAAACGCAACAGCATTTCCCAGTCTCAATGAGGTCTAAGTGATCCGGCTCCCCCACTAAAAAAAACATTGAATGTGATTTCAAACAACACTCAATGAAGGCATCTAATCACCCAGCCCTTTATAGCAGTGCACTGCCTGCTCCACCTTATTATCTTCTGAACATAATGCTGCAAAACTGGAGCACAAGGTGCTGAAGGACAGTCCTAAAATGAATGAGAGAAGACCAAAAAGCCTGGGAAAATACATAAACTGTATGATGGGTTTGACTATTTAATAGCCAACAGCTAATGATGTGCAGACAGAAACAATACAAGAGGAGTGATGTGGAAAAGCTGGAGAGACCAAGGAATTCCCATCAGTGACACCTCTGTTTGGTACATCAAAAAGATTGCTGTTAAGGCTATAGCTCAACCCTGGACATGTTGTCTGGGGCTTCATTGGCCATATCCTCATTCTTAGAGTGATGTGATCTGCATCCTTTTCCTTTGTCCACTTCCTATTGAACTCTGGTCCTTCAAAACCATTCGGCATTTAAGGAACTCATCACATCACTACAACTTCCTGCAGAAGACCTTATCAGCATGACCAGACAAGTGTCAAATAATTTCACAGCAGCACGTCGGAGCTGAGTGAAAATACATTTAAACATTACAAACAGAGACAACTTCAACGTGACTATTTAACTGTGACTCTCAAAATATTTGTCTGTGTGCAGAATAACATACAGGACAGCCAGCCATTTAACGAATTCTAAGAAGGGAAATGCTGGTAGTTCCAAAACATTTTCTAAATATGACAAAGCCCATATAGCAGAGATATTATAGCACAGGTAAAAGCCCAGGCGGAGTGGGTAATGGCTTTGAAACACTTTACGCAGATAAGGTTCGAGCAACCAATTCTTTCAAAAACATCCAACAGACTTGGTTATCACAGAGCCATGATTCCCATCCATTTCTTCTACCTTAATCTCTGCTCTCACATTGTTTTACTAAGATATCTGTGGCCCCTGCTGGGCAGAGGCTGGACAATGGATTAAAATCTATAGTTGAGCAGACGCAAGCCCCAGACAGATGACACAATAACTACTGGCTGGCTCTCAGAGAGACGATTCCGATTGTGCTTCAGATTAAACAGAGTAGCTGGCAGTCACTACCAAATCATGCATCTCAAACTGTAACCTCTGTGGACAAAATATAATTGCAGCCGCCAGGCCAATGAGGACTCCTACCAGGCCAGAAAACTTTTTTTAATAACGCCAAATAACCTGTGGAGTAACTGTTCTTGGAAGTGATTTGATACGGCGTTAATCAGCTTATTATTATTTTTTTATTATTTTATCTTAGTGGAGGCCAGCAGCTCGATGTTAAAAAACTTCCTTTAAGTATCTTGCTGTCCAGCATCAAAGTTCGCAGTTAGAGCTTTCAATAGAAGGTGGCAGATGTCAGGAAAAAAAATCAGACCCTCCATCTCCTCTTTCCTTGAACATATTTTGCACACGCCTTTTTTCATGAAACACTCTCACCTTTCGCACGATCCGTTGGTGCCATTAAAACTCCTCAATAACTCCTGTTTCACACCAGATATCTGCATTGTTGAAGGCAAAGTGTCATTTTAAAAAGGCTTTAAGACTTTGATGATCCGTGCGGCAGTTTTGTCGGACAGTGATGTGTTAAGTCATCCGCTGTGCAGTGCAGTGCCTGAATCAGGGCTGCTAATTTGTGGACTGCAGGCCATGTCTGGCCCGGCCTCTATTTGATTTGAAATGCTTCACAGGGGGTTCTGGAGTCAAACGTTCAAGAAAATAGTGGGTGCACAGGCACCCTGAGATCTGCCAGTGATGACTGAGGAGTTTCTGACAATAAATATTAAAATATATTTAAGTGCACATTAATTTTTCTTTTAAACAAATATATTGTTTGCACTCATGCAGTTGTCAGCAGTGAGGTTAGTGATGCTGAAACTGAGTGATCCTAGTCTTTGGGTAATTTTTTTTTTTTAATATGTTCATGTGATTTTTCTATGCGATATACCCACTCATTGGTAATTGTAATAATTACTTTATATTTGTATTTTTCTGTATTTTGTTACCAACGTAACAAAATGTGAAAACACCTTCATATTTTTCTGTGAAATGTAGGGTTTTTTTAAACCAATATTCAAGCTTTGCAGGTAGGATTTCATAAATAATGAGCACAACACTTCACTTTAGTTTTTGCCTTCCTGAATGCCTCACATTTTCCTGCACAATGCACCTCGCGATTCAAGCTACTCCCCGGTGAGTACCACCGAGCCTGAAAAAAAAAAATCTAGGGTAAACACCGAGTTGGCTTTTGTGACGGTAGCAAAAGGCAAAACTGATCCTAAGAGTTTGAAGAAGACATTAATTTATTTCCTCTTAACAGAAACTTATCACTCTCGCCAACTACAAAAATGAGGAAGCGCACATTAAATAATGATTCAGAGCCTTGACCATATTTGGTCAGGGACTGTCAAGTACTCCCCTATAGCTGGAAGACACAATGTGAAAAATATGTTGCTTCCTTTGTAGTCCCCACGCTTCAGCTGCAGCTCTTAAGAATATCATCAAGGTCAGACACATAATAGGAGACACACACACAATAGAACACACAACTGAACACAGCTGCTATCAGACCACAATTTAAGCACACGAGTATACAGTGTGTTATCTAGAACATGAGAAAGGGGTGTTGTATGACTGAGCGGAGCAAGGTCCAAAATACACACCCAGCGTAGGCGGCGTGCCTGCTAGGTGGATCTGGGGGAAGGCCCCCCTGGGAAAATTTGAAGATTTTGGACCCTCTGATGCAATCTTGGCATGAAAAAGCAGTTGGGAGAAGCTCTTAAAATAAGGGCTTTTTTTTGCTGGTGAATTTCTGAAAAACGACTCAAGTCAGGATCTCAAACTCCGATACGCCTCAAGTGAGGCTGCAGGAAAAGTTCAGCAGCTTCCTCAAATGGGAAGTCCCCCACTGCTATCTCTCCCTGTATAACTGAACCGAAATTTGGGTGGACAGTAATGTGGGGCTCCATGTGACTTTGGGTCGCTAGTCTTCAGCCCAGGCAAGCCCATGCATTAATCCGGCCCTGGTTCTGTTATGGATTGGATCCAAATGTTGTTATACTTTATTCACAGGTGTGATGCAGCTCTTTACTCAATACTTTAATAAACAGTGAGATCTGTTATGAATTAACAGGAATATTTTATTTACTGAGTTTCACGAGCTGGATAGTGGCTGAAAGTGCGCCGTGTCCACAGCCCCCACATGCTCTGTTACACACAAACCATCTGAGCATGTTCACACGTTTGTAATATAAAAAAAAATCTGCGATTTCAGACATTTAATTATTGTTCTAATGATAGTTAAGTAAACTGGTGAATAATTACGATGCACTCTGCCAACAGAGGCGCACAGAGTGCTTTACGCACAGAGAACGAATTACATCAGCAGTGATCATCACACTGAGATGTGGATGTGTATTTTTCTGCGGGTGCATGTGTGTTTTTGTTGCGGACGAAGAAACACGACATCAACGTTCAATGAATTCATTGAACGTTGATGTCGTGTTTCTTTTCCGTTTCCATGCAGCCGTCCCACCAAAGCTGTGACATCGTTCAAAATAAAGAAATACAAAATTTTACAGCGTTTTTCATATTTCTTCCTTCACGTGAAAATGACTTCATCATAAATGACAATGACAGTAATGATCAGCAGTCACGTAAGTACTTTGTGCTCAGCACACAAAAAAAGCAAAGAACTGCAGTTCACGTGTTACGCACGGAGACATTTTGTTTTTCACCAAACAAGTATGAAGTAAACTGTTAACTCATTAAATACGCCCGATGGTGACAATGACTTTTTTCTCTGTTGGGTGGTGCCATCTGTAGTTAAGCCTCTTTTTATGGAGAAAACTGCAGCACGTGGTGCGTGACACCTTTGAAATTAATGAAATTCAGAGTGCAGTGCAAACTGGCCTTTACAGCTCATCAAAAAAGGGCAGAAATCATAGTTTTTGCCGGTACTACTACTAGAATTTTTAAGGTTACTTTTATATTCACCACCGTGGCGATTCACAAGCAAACTAGGTTTGCCACATCGTGTATTCATTTGCCATATGCGACGTGGGGAAGGCTAGTGAGATCCCTGTATATTGAACCCCATCGTTGCATAAAAGTACCTGACGACTTCTAGTTTAGCCTGACGAAAAGACGAGGCGCCGGGTCTCTAGATAACACAGGACTAGTATATAGGTTACAATCAACACCCACTATCAGACTAGTTTACTAGTCAAGTTCTTTTAACATCACAATAATTTTTTTTATCTTGTGTGTACAAAAGACTTGTAGCATTTAGCATTTTAAAATAAATCTTTAAGAATGAATACAGTTAGGTCCATAATTGTTGGACAGTGACAATTTTTGTAATATTACCTCTGTACAACACAATGGAGTTGAAATTAAACAATTAATGTTATTGTAGTGCAGCTTACAACCCTAACCATTTAGGAATTGCAACCATTTGTATACACAGTCTTTACATGTTCAGTGCCCATAAGTAACTGGACAAACTAACTATAAGGATTAAAAAAAAAAAAATACAAATCATTACTATTATGGCCAGTTTTGTTTAGACAAGTCAAGAGATAAATACATGAAAATTTCCAAGTCAATGAATATGACTTGGGCTTCATTTATATCAATCATTAAGAAATACAAACAGTATGGTACTGTAAGGCAAATCTGTCTGGAGGAGACAGAAGGATTTTCTTAAATAGAAGACATTACATTTCAGCTAATTTGTCAGAAAGCACATGAGACACTCTAGTGTGTGCTCTCACACACACACACACACACACACGTGCACGATTAGCTCCATGAAATCATCAAAGCAATAATACATAAAAATGATGGTCTCCTATTGTCAGAAACTGTGGACATGTGTAGGAACGAACAGAAGAAGGGAGAATGGGGCGAGTGAGAGAGAGGGAGAGAGAATTTGTAGCATCAATACAATGTGTCTATGTAAGTGTTCCCTGTTAATATTGTGGACCTCAGTATTTTTGCCGAAGGCTTTCATGTCATCAAAATCTCATACCAGCCAAGGCCAATTACAGCAATGATGGCACAGAATCTAAAGTTAAACTGCTAATATTTAGACACGTTAATGAATAAAGTCAATAGCATCACAGACCATCAGCTATGCAAGCTGTTTATTTGAGCTGCTGTTTAACACTCACCCCTATGACACCATAATGTATACAGCCTGTTAGTGGGTTAAGGAGGGTTAAGATGCAGAAGAAATACTATCATGAGCTTGTGTTTGAAGAGTAAATCACTGTGTTTCTACTCTGCCCCCAGGTCTTGTACCGCCACGTGCGGGATGCCCCATATCCTGCTGGGGTCGCCACAGTGTTTGACAAGTTTTATCTCAGGCACACACGCACACACAATTATAAAGGAAACTTCTGCAACCTACCCTTTGACACTGAAGGGCAAATGACAACGTGTGTGGGGCATCAGAATGTATGGTTTGTTGATAGACATGCTTCTGAGGAGCCAAACTTCACTGTGACAGACCCTAACACACAATTGGCTACAGTGCAGAGTCAGAAAGACTGATATTTAGATTCAAGAAGCATAAGAAATAAAGTGCAGATGTCCAATGACTAACAAGATTATAAAGTATCAGTTAGTTCTGCCTCAGCTCCATGTTGTGGTTTGTCCAACATCTGAACTGTCAGGTTCAGCAGTGATAATAAGGCACACTTTCACCAGCTGGGCTATCGTAAAAGCAGCCCTCTCAGTCACTGATAAGGTGCAAAAAGAGTGTGTAGGTCATATCGAGCCACCAGGCTGATTTAGTAAACAAAATCACTGGACTCCACGTTGACCCCCTGGATCAACAACTTACTGTTTTGAAATGACCAGTAAAATTCCACATAGATTAAATATCATGGTGAGATTTTAGAGGATTAAACAAGACTGTCTGGCTTGAGATGTTTTGGCTACCACTAAGATTACCTACTACGTGGTCTCCCACTAGCTCAGAGCCGAAAATAGCCCTCAACTCTCGTTACCTAAAAGCTCCATGGTGGCAGAACAACCAGCAAATAAAATCGGTCTTAAAATGAAAGTGAATTGGAAATTCTAATGGAACTTGGGCTGCAACTGACAATTATTTTCATCATCAATTAATCGACTGATTATTTTCTCGATTAATCGATTAGTTGTTGGGTCCACAAAATTATCACAAAATGGTGAAAAATGTTGATCAGTGTCTTCCAGAGTCCAAGATGATGCCTTCCAATTAGGCCAGCACGATATGAGGAAAACCTGCGATGTGCGATATCACTGTTCATTATTGCGATGACGATATGACTTGCGATAAATGAACAAATATTTAGACAAAAGGTCACTTAAGCACTTTTGTCCAGAGGTCATTCGATGTAAGCTTTGCAGCCAAGCATGCCAGTAGAAGACTCTGAAAAATAAAGTTTACTTTTCAGGTTTATGTATAGCCATATACTACCTGTTGATCTAATCTAGCTTCAGGGTGCCATTTTATGCTTCTATCCAAAACAAAAGTAAGATTTATACTTTATTTTGGCAATGAAATTAATATAAAATATACATAAAATCTATTACCAAGGATAAACACAATAAAGCTTCCAAAAAAAAAAAGGTAGTGGCACACAGGCAGTGTGACCACAATAGAAATAAGCATCGCACTTTAGGCAGTCATTTGGGATGTATTCATTGTGCCTGCCCATATCGTGATGATGATGACAATTTGGTCAAATGTCCTGTTTTGTGCGCAGCCCAAAGATATTCAGTTTACTGCCAGAGAGGAGTAAAGAATCTAGTAAAATAAACAAAAATGTATTCACATTTAATAAGCTGAAATCATAGAATTTGGATTTCTTTTTAATTGATCAAAATGGTTGTCGATTAATTTAACAGTTGATTAATTGTAACTCTAAAACTAAAACTGTATTAATTCTTATATTAACCCTTTTCTACCAGTACTGGTCAAGACAAGAGCAAGAAAAATGGTCGACAATGGACAGAAACACAAAGATGTTAATAACTGAAACTAAAATGTTTCTCTTCCTCCATGAAATGAATTGAGCAGTTCTACCCATTAACAGATGGTTACTTCTGGTGGAGAAAAGCAACTTCATGCGTGTGCAAGTGCACCACTCTGAAGTCCGCTTGACAAGGGAATCACAAGTCAAACAAATTCATCCATAGGTACCTGCACTGACCAGAGCCCAGTGGAAAATATCTACACTGAACTGCAGTGATATTTGGAAATGAATCATGGACACTGCAACATCTGAAACATTAAAAATACCAACATCTTCATGAGACTCCAAAAATACAATGCTTCAGAGCACACATTTTAGAAGAATCATATTTAAGACCCTTTTCTGCTTGCAGTGAAAACCGTGTATCCTCTTGCTATATTCCATTCTGGTGTTATGCGGGAAAGGAAAATGCTGTTGTAACAGAGTAACTATATAAAACAAGCGCATAGTCTGCACTAACCCACGGCGCCCCGGGCAAACGTTGATAAGCGCACCATTGACAAGTTACACTTTTCTGCAGAAGACAAAGTACAGTTCAATGATTTGGACCTTTGACCTTTTGACCCGAGAATCAATAGGCTTCTTGGGGTCACCATGCCTAACACCCATACCAAGTTTGGTGACAATCAGGCAATTAGGAAAAGAAGTTACTGCACTCACCAGATTTTTTTTCTTTTTTTTTTTTTTTTTACAAAAGACACTCCAGTGACCTTGACCTTGTCACCCCAAAATCAATAGGCTTCTTGGGGTGGCTGTGCGTAATGTATATACCAAGTTTGGTGACAAAAGGGCCAGTACAACTGAAGTAATCTTGCTCTCAAGATTTTTACAAAGTATGCTCCTGTGACCTTGACCTTTTGACCCCAAAATCAATAGGTGTCTTGGGGTCACTATGCGTAATGCATATATGAAGTTTGGTGACAAACAAGCAAGTACAACTGAAGTAATCTTGCTCACAAGTGAAATGTCTCATGACTTGTGACTAACTGACTGAGTGACTGACTGACTGCCCGCACATAGTGATGTCTAGCCCACTGGGTGCGCCTGTGCTGTGGGTAGGAATGACACTGTTGTACTGCAATAGTGCATCTTAATCTTTTAGAGTGGTATATTTGGAACAAGCCTATTGTTTTCACAGAATTTAATACACTATTGAAACATCGGACCTGTTATCTGTCAGAGCTGCTCGTTATTTTTTTCTCTCTTGTTTAACATGCAAATTTCACATCTCGTGCTTGTACTACAAAAATTCTCCTAGACAGATCAACACCATATTAATCTGTCCTTTTATGTTTGTTGATTGTATCGCAACACATAGTAAACATCCTGTCTAGCTGACTTTGAATCTGTGGTCTTGGTTGTAGGTTTGTTGACTTGACCACTGGGCCAACATGAAAATTCTTGGAGAAATGCTGAAATTTAGAAAATTTCAGAAAAACTGAAATTGAATATTTTTGCAGATTAAAGTGATAAAACATGGAGCCCTTTAGAACAAATACATTTTTCAATGTAATAGTCCAGAGGATTAGTAGCGATGCTTGTAGTGTCGGCACAGGTGCGGTAACATGGACAACTTATTTGGAAACACCAGTTTTACAAGAACTATGCAGAAAATACTCTGTATTGAGTACTCTGTGACAGCTCTTGCTTGAGATAGCATATGTAAAGTCCGCATGCGAGTTAGAGGGTGTCAGACACTTTGCGGACCTTCTACCCTACACCAAACAAGTTTGAAAAAGCAATAGCAATCTGTGATCACCACAGAGTGCAGATGGGTGAGTCTGCTGTTGGCCATTATGGATTTAATCACATTTACCCCCACTTCAGCAGTGAAACAAGATTTTTGCATTAAATACTGGGTCAGGACTTGTATGGATGCAGATTTTTTTCCATTTTACCAACACAGTCTTATTCCAAGATGACAGAATGTTGCAAGATGATTTGCAGTTTTCAGTGCTAGTGGGAAAAGGGCTACAAATATTCATTCATCATTTAAAGCCAGTTTGACATTGTGAAGACCTAAACTGACAGCAACAGTCCCCTTCCACTCACAGTGAAAGGCAATTAAAACCCCCCTCTGATGTACGCTCATTATCATCAGTCCACAAAAAGGAACAAAATCACAATTCTATGCAAGACAGTGATATGTTTTTCCGTGTTAACATTTGTCAAACAAAAAACAAAAAAGTGTGCATTCAGCATGTGTGTGTGGGGGGGGGGGGGAGTGGTGGGGGGGTG
>OMMV01063015.1:6368-17303 GCA_900302635.1 Chatrabus melanurus
TGATTTACAGTCAGGTTTGGACAATGACACAAATAATGTAATTTTGTCTCTTGAAATGAAACAATCAAGACATGTTTGTAGTGTAGACTTTTAGCTTTAATTCAATGGGTTTAACAAAAATATCACATTAACCATTTAGGAATTACAGCTATTTTAATACACAATCCCTCCATTTTCTGAGACTTTAAAGTAATTGGACAAACTAAATATAAAGAATATTTTAATACACAAATTCAATTAAATTTATTTATATATTACCAAATCACAACATAGTCGCCCCAAGGCGCTTCACAAATGTAAGGTCTAACCCACAAATAATCACTTTTACATCCAGTTTTCTTTAGACAAGTCAGGTGATGGATACATGAACATTTCTGAATCAATGAATGCATCTTGGACTTCATTTACATCAATCATTAAAAAATACAAATGTAATGGTAGTGTAAGGTAAATCTGTCTGGAGGATTCAATTCTCAAAAACTGAGTGACTGTGCAAGACCAGTGAGGGAAGCCATCAAGACACCCGGACAACGCTGAAGTACTTCTGTGGCTGTGATTGGAGAAACTGGGGATTGTGTTGCGTCACCAGTCACAGCTTCATGGTGGAGTGGAGCAGAGAGGGGTTTTAATACAAGAAAGCAGATTAAGTCCAGGCCCAAATGTCTCATGTGCCTTCTGTAAAACTGTAGCTTAAATTTAATGTCTTTTTTTGGTTCCACGCTTACCATAAAGCTGTGCACGATGCACAGTTTCTCCAATCATAGCTGCTCCTTCAGAGGTGTCATGGGTAACATTTTCTTTTTAATCGCCATTTGAAGCTGTCTCAGTGATCTCACAAGAGCCTAATTTGAAGGGGAAGAGAAAAAAAGAGGACCGTAGCAGAGAGACTCCGAGTGGGGAGGATTTGAAGGACCGGGCTGTATATGGAGAAAGACCATCAGATACATCTGCTGCACACAGACCTGGGAAAGGAAGAAGAATCATTCATAAATTTAAGATTAGAATATAGTACCCTCCCTGGCAGAGAGAAAAAAAAAATCCAAAATGACCACATGAGGGCGCTACTGTTCCAGACCGACACGTCTGCACAGGCGTGAACTTGAGCAGAACCTCTTGGCAAAATGTGACCTACATCATCAATAATATTGTTCATTCAAAAAAAAGTAAAAGGTTAATTCATTCATTCACCCATACATCCAGGTTCATAGCACACCTTTTGTTTATTGTGACGTTTGCTGAAAATGATTCCCACGGTTATATCCTCGGTAATGACACCACGCACAACCTGTTCAGCTCCATTTGAATCCACACCGACGTGCACGCACGCAGCAGCCCTGTCGAGCTGGCGTCACCACGGCGTGACGTCATCAGCAGGGAAGGGGATGGGTGCTGCCAGGGTATAAAACCAGAGAGCGATCCTCTCCGGGCAGCATTGTGAACGCACCACGGAATCATGTCTCTGGAAGTGCAGAGGAGTGCGGGATCCCCGCAGACGCAACGCAGTGGCGTGTGCGATCCGACGCACAGGTCGCTGGAACTCCGTCGGAAGAGGATTGAAGAGCGCGGTGCGCCCGCAGAGATGGCCCGGATCATCACCGATCCGGCCACCGGGAAGTGCTACTGCCGTGGGAAAGTCCTGGGAAAGGTAGCGCCGGCGCGCGGCGATTAGTCCTCAACTTTTTGGATTTACCCTGCAGCATTTTAACACTTTTTTTCTTGTCCCGTCTTTCCAGGGAGGGTTTGCCAAATGCTACGAGATGACCGACCTCTCCACCGGCAAAGTTTATGCAGCTAAAATCATCCCCCACGCGCGCGTTTCCAAACCGCACCAACGGGAAAAGGTATCCGCGCGCGCAGCTTGTGCGCACAGCCGAATCTGGACAACAGATGTGACAGATTTTCCTCCAGTTAGCGCGATTATGATCTTAACCCATTTATGTTTTCCCTCCCCTTAGATTGACAGAGAAATCGAGCTGCACAGAGCGCTGCATCACAAACACATCGTGCACTTTTATCACCATTTCGAGGACAAGGAGAACATCTACATTCTGTTGGAGTACTGCAGCAGAAAAGTAAGTTGGAAACCACCTGCATTGCACCCAAAACTACCGAGGCTGAAGAAAAGAATGTATCACTAAAATGATCACTTAATAGCTGCAGCAGCAGACTATAAGCAACCACAGTGCACAAGAATGAGAAATATAGCACTGTAAGAGCTGATAAATTACACTCGAATGGTTTGAGGAAATCAATTTAGTTAACTCATAATTAAAGCATTAAAAATGATTTCATTTAAACACCATTAACTTGATTGATTTGTGTTACAGTATACATGATCGAATAATGCAATGATTTCAAGTATTTGGCATTCATTCAAAATATTCAAGTGCTCTGAAATGGTTCACATTTCACTGATCTGAATTAAGTAAGCATTGTTATGCCTGCAACATATTTCCAACTATTAAGTTTGAGACATTGAATGCAATTAGTTCATTTAACACAAATCAATCAAGTTCATTTTGCAAACATTAAAGTAATTTTAGTGCTTGCAATATTAAGATAATCAGTTTACTCAAACAGTGTAAGTTGAAATAACAGGTTTTACAGTCTGCTCATTTTTCTTGAGAATAGCAACCATTGGCTCGAGGGAATCATTCAACTTCTGCTCATCATATTTTGTTTCTCTGCAGTCGTTAGCCCATATCTTGAAGGCTCGCAAAGTACTGACTGAGCCAGAGGTGCGATACTACCTCAGACAGATCGTTGCTGGGCTGAAGTACCTGCATCAACAAGAGATCCTCCACAGAGACTTGAAATTGGGTAAGGAATCATCTTACAAAAAAAGAAGTGCAACAGCATGTGTTTTCTCCAAAGAGTGGTTTATTTTTCTGAACTAGGAGATATTATTGTTGGACATAACCACAAGTGATCCCAGGTCAGATGAGGGTAGGGAGAATGAGCTGGTGCCGCGCACCTTCTCATCAACCGCGCCACCCAGGGCGTGTTTCCCAGTGTTAAAATATTTTTGGAATTCATCACAGGGTGCACACAGTAATAGGTGTCTTTGATCTTTGGTTGAATGTCAGGGGTTGATTGCGTCATTGGCCTTTTTTTTGCCTGCAGGTAACTTCTTTGTGAGCGACTCGATGGAGCTGAAGGTCGGGGACTTTGGTCTGGCTGCCAAGTTGGAGCCAGCAGGAAACAGACGGAAGACAATTTGTGGGACTCCTAACTACCTGTCCCCAGAGGTGCTCAACAAGCAAGGCCACGGCTGTGAATCAGACATCTGGGCCCTCGGCTGTGTAATGTGAGTTGGTTTGCTGTAAATAATCTAATAATAATTATAGGATAGTCTTTATATATGATAGTCATAAGGCCACAAACAATAAATAAATAATTATTCCCCCCACAAACAAAATTGGGGTGGAGGGTATTTAAGAATCACCCTATCTGTCGGTCCATGTTAAGGCGGAGCACTGGTACCGTAAAATGCATTTAACCCATCCTAGAGTTTCATCTGGACCACTACAAGCCGGAGCCCAGACTGATTCCCACCTCAGAATAACCAGTACCTAGGTTATGATGATATTTATTACTGATTCTGCACAGTACAACTATATTCATGGACAAGACTACTACAGTACCTTTTGGTGAAATGTATTTCCAAGATGTCCATCTGTCTGAGTGTCTGTCCAAGAGTCTTTTAAGCATAACTCCTCCTACAGTGTTTGGTGGATTTCAATGAAAGTTCACACAATGATAGCACTCTATATGAAGATGTGCATGAAGGAAAATCATTCTGGTCTTTTGTCTTCAAGGGGATATAATTGGGCTTATGGTTTTTTTTTTGTTTTTTTTTTTTTTTAAATACATCGTATTTGCCAATAACATATTTAATAGAGGTGCTACTAATGATGATTTTCATGATCAATTAATTGAGAAAATAATCAATCGATTAGCTGTTAGGTCTGTGAAATGTCAAAAAATGTTGATCAGTGTTTTCCAGAGCCCAAGATGATTCCTTCAAATGTCTTCTTTTGTCCACAGCCCAAAGATATTAAGCTTACTGCCAGAGAGGAGTGAAGAGACTAGTAAAATAAACCAGAAAATACTCATATTTAAGAAGCTGAAATCGGAGAATTTAGATATATTCTTTAAAAAAAAGACTCAAAACAATTAATAGATTATTGAAATAGTTGTAGATTAATTTAACAGTCGATTAATAATCGAATAATCGTTGCAGCTTTAATGTACAAACAGACTCATTGGGCTCTTCAATACAGAGTTTGACCACTTTGTTAATTCAGGTATTTCATCACAATAGATTTACTATCACTAATATATAATAGATGCAAGCAACTAGTCTGGTCATTTTGTGATCGTGATCACAGATCAGTAGTTACTACTGGAATCCAGTTTCATGTACTGGCACATATTTGTAGCTCACGTTTGCCTTCTTGTCCTCTGTCAGGTACACAATGCTGCTGGGCAGACCACCGTTTGAAACCACCAACCTGAAGGAGACATACAGGTGTATTAGGGAGGCACGATACTCCTTGCCCTCCTCGCTGTCCCCGCAGGCCAAGCAGCTGATCGCCAGTCTGCTGGCCAAGATTCCAGAGGACAGACCCAACCTGGACCACATTCTGAGGCACGACTTCTTTACACAGGTCAGACTGCGTCTTTGTCTCCGTTTCCAGCTGTCCCTCTAAGCCGCCATGTGTAGGAGGGCAGCACTGACCTCCTTCCCACAAGCCACACACTGACCCACTTTCTTTCTCCACAGGGCTTCAGTCCAGAGCGTCTGCCGACTAGCTGTTGCCATTCGGCGCCAGATTTCCACATCTCCAGTCCCACCAAGAGCTTCTTCAAGAAGGCTGCGGCTGCGCTCTTTGGTGGGAAGAAAGAAAAGGTCAAATACTACGAGACGCTGAGTGAGTAGTATATAGATACCACAGAGCTGATGCGCCACATAAACATGTAAAATTATGGCCACTAATAGCATTTTTAAATGTTGGCGCTCAAGCACCATGTTCCTGCAGGGTAAAGAGGTCGTGATCTGACATTTCCCTGTTGTCATTGTCTTTGATAGATAAGTTGACTAACGAGGAAGAGGAGATCTACAAACTGCAGCACGACCTGGAGCAAACAGTTATCAGTCAACAGCAGAGCAAAAACATTGCTGAGGTAAGAGCACAAAACAGGATGTGAACAAAAATACGAAGGCGATTTCTGCAGATGTATTGTTTATGCAGACATTGCGATAAGTGAGGACTTATTCAGGATGCATCACACTGAGGAGAATCCAGTGAGTCATTCTGATGCGGCACTCAACTTTCTAACACGCGCAGCTTCAGAGCAAAAAAGAAAACCCTTATTTTCAACCTTTAAGCCAACCGCTGCGCGTCTGTGGGTGAACACTGAGTCATAGTAGGAAGAGATGATCGAAATTAGCAGAGTCTAAATGCTGTCGTCACTGATTCCCACCTCAGAATGGAAGTCTACTTCCGCCATCTGCTGAAAGCCCGGTTGCCCCGGCAACAGAGAGCCAGTCCCCGACGACGCAAGATACCATCCGTCTGATTGTCAGAGGGAGTCTGGGAAGCTGCAGCAGCAGCAGCGAATGTGAGTGCGCCAGCTGGCTTCCACAGCAACCATTATAGTGAACTTTGCAGTAAATATTGTGTTTAAAACACAGCTGTTACACTGTGCACTCCGCTGCAGTGGACATCTGTTACACAAGACATTCGGTGAGAAGTACCAAATTACATCTCTGACTGATTTCATGTTCTGTTGTTGTTCTCAAAGGCCTGGAAGACAACACGACAGGGAGTGTGGCTGAGACAGTCGCCAGTGTTTTAAGAGGATGTCTAGAAAATATGGCTATAGGTAAGTGTTTTAGCCAAATCGGTGACCTTCTCATGTCCAGTCCACTGTCATCACAACACATCCATAAATGGCAATGAGATGCGCTGCAGTGTTGCTATGCACACAGTACCCTTCGACATCTGGATGGAAATTACACGAAGAAATATGCTTTATGCATTGACGGAAATGCATGTGAAAGTGTCACAAATGTTATGAAAAATATCTCTGAATTCAACCATAAGTGTTAACAATAGAAAAATGAAACGAATACATTAGATTCTTCACAGAAGCCCCGTGCTTGTCTATACAGATGCTGAAGGTCACACCCACGTTCACAAAGCAATAAAATGTCAAAAGCATTGATGTGATTGTTTTGGGATGCGAATATGTTTAATATTGTGAAAAGGTTTTAGGGTCACTTAATGTGCTGAAAAAAAGAAAACATGCCAAATAGTTAATATTTTTAATTAAATATAGTATAAGTGTGACCACTTTTCACTTTTAAAAATGCATAACATCTCTTAGGTGGTCCACCACAATTTGTAAGAAAACCTTTTGCAATAATTTTATAATCAAGTGATTATCAGCAACTGCCTTTGTATCATTATGTACCAAGCAGTACACTAACTTAAATTAAAATGTATTTATTTTTACTTTAATTTGAAAGTACTCTTTGTAACATGGGAATAGATTAGATTCTTTTATGTATTTTTTTAAAAACTGGAATAGGGATGGTTTGACATTTAAATGAGATTTTCTTTTCACCTATTAATAAAGGTGGAAAAACATAAACCACTAAATTTTTGTCCAAATTCTTGGGTGCCTAAAACTTTTGCACATCACTGTATACCCATAATATAAACAGTGACATGAGGCGATAGTCCGAGATTTATTGGACTAAAACCTTTTATCTATTGTGACAAAAATCTGATGGGGTAACTGTTCTTCTGTAGTTCCAAAGAGACGCGAGTAACTGTGTTAAAAGTTGTGTTGGCTCCTAAAACCTTTGTTGTCATCGTTGTCTAACCCTCCTGTTCTGTGTTCTCCCCCTGAAGCGGACCACGTTCCCCAGAGCTCCAACAGCTGTAGCTTCCAGTGGGTGACTAAATGGGTGGACTACTCCAACAAGTACGGCTTTGGCTACCAGTTGTCTGATCACACTGTGGGAGTTCTCTTCAACAACGGCACTCACATGAGCCTCCTGCCAGACAGAAAGTACGAACTATTATGTGGTTTCTCCTCCACCCTCAGCAGAAACATTATTACCCAATCCATATTATGGATGGATGGCTTGTTTAAGCATGCTCAGAATTGTTGTTGTTGGATTGTTAATTGACATTTTAAATTTGGCCCAATTTTTTGCTTCAAAAGCGCTGATAGCATTATCTTGAAGGTTTTTCAATATGATGTACCAAATACATGATTCAAAGCTGAATCAGAAGGATTGAAAATGTCAAGAAATCCTTTTGGATATTGTTTTCTGTGTAATAACTATTTATCTCTTTTGTTTAGGACGATTCATTACTACGCAGAGCTCGGCCAGTGTTCCGTTTTCCCCACCTGTGAGGTTCCTGAACACTTTGTGGGTCAGGTGACTGTGCTCAAGTACTTTTCCCACTACATGGAGGAGAACCTCATGGACGTAAGTAAACGTCTCACCTCCCCAGTGGCTGTTTCTTCTCTATTCACTCCTGTAATCCTACCTCCTTTTGACGATACCTTTCCTTTGTGCGCCCGTCCCCTGCAGTGTTAAAAACACCTTTCATGTTCTGGCCTGCCTCGTGCTAATCGTGACGTGGTTGCTCTTTTGCTTTCTTAGGGTGGGGATATTGGCAGCATGACGGATGCTCACATGCCCAGACTGTACCTGCTGCAGTGGCTCAAGTCTGACCGTGCCCTCATGATGCTTTTTAACGACGGCACTTTCCAGGTAGACGCGACAGTTTGTCACAAAACAATCAGAAGAAAAGTCTTGCAGCAAAGTATTAGTGTCCAGAATAATCTAATTAATAATATATTTTTCACTCCTTAGGTCAACTTTTACCACGACCACACCAAGATCATTCTGTGCTGCCAAAGGGACGAGTACATGCTGACGTACATCAACGAGGACCGTGTTTCCAAAACCTTCAAACTCAGCTCCCTGCTCACTTGCGGCTGCCCTAATGACCTGCGAGAACGCCTGGTGTACTCCCTCAACATGCTGCTGCAGAGATGCAGCTAATCCGAAAGCAACATGTCAAAGGCTGAGTTGTGTGTGTGCAAACTTGTCCGTGCAGCGGAACCGGGAATTGGCGGGAGCGCCGCGGCGAGGACGAACCTGTGCAAACTAAATGAATATTCCTCTGCCGTCGCACCTTATCGACTCGGCAGAGGTGCCATTGGAGAAATAACAGACTGTGGATGGGGGGAAATGAAATGTAGCACAATGACTGAAAAGGGCTGAATTGTATGTTGTTTGTGGGACGTAGAGGACGGAGCAACAGTGTTGGACTGAGGATGTTGGTACGAGTGTGGACTCCAGATGTTTGAGATAGAGGGATGGATGCATTGCTGGGCTGGAACCGGCTAATTTGTGAATAACGTTGACGTTGCTTTTAGAGGGACTTCATGAACATGTGATGCTCTCAAAGCGTGTATGATATTGTAAATGATGTACAGTTTATGTCACTGTCGTCTCAGCGGCGCAGAAACGCGCTTTTCTTCTGTGTGTGGATAGAACGAGATGCGGTTTGTGTTAAGTGAGCGGGTGTAGTGTCACAAGGTTTAAACTGTGATTTCTTCTCCTTATTGACAGATGGACTCAGCACTAAGCTGGGAAATAGTTCACTGATTGAGGGGATTAAAGTAGGTGTAGAAGGAAAGAATGACATTAAAAATCCACTACAGGAGATCCTTTAAGAGCTATCATCACCTTGGTTGACAAATGTGCTAAATAATTTATTGTGTAAAAAAAACAAACAGTGCAGTATTTATTTATTTAATAATAAAGATCCTTTTGTATAAAAAATCTACATTTGAAGTGTCCTTATTCAATGTTTAATCCTTATTTTTAACTTATTTCTTCTGACAAAAATGAAGCAGAGGTTATGAGTTTGGCTGTATCTGGATAGTTCAAAAAAGTCATTCATGGATTTGTATGAAAGTTTGTAGAGAGATGGCAACCCAGATCCAACTCCAAATTGCTTCTTTTGTTGATTTCTGTCATTTCTTTAGCATTCATACCCGAAGATGTTGAAAGTTCTTCGTCATCCAGTAGACTGGAGATACACATGACTCTTAATTGTGACCATCGGAGAATGCTGCAGTTTACCAGAAACTGTGACGAAGTTGTTGTAAGACAAAGCTTAAACAAAAATTGTATTGTATGGTACTTGGTGCTGGAGTCTTACATTTTCCACAGCCAAAGTAATTTTCTTCAGTGCTTGTGCAATAACTAGGAGCTCTCAGCCAATGTTCAGGTTAAGAAATCAATGGCTCGCCTCCTCAGTCAATAAATGTGCTTGGATCCAACAGTCTTTTTAGAGGGTGGGTTTAGAAAGGGGCTGGATGATCAAGACTAAGCATCCTAGTACGAGATATCTAGAAGTTTACTCTAATGAATCTATGCTTGTTGTTTAGTCTTCAAGATTTTTTGCAACTCCAAGTGTCGTATCTAGTTTTTGGAGAAGTCATTTGGATGAGTGGCGAAACATCTTGAACTAAACAAGGAATAATTCCCTGCCTCTAAAAACTCAGTATGTACTAACGTCGGTTAGGAACCTACTACCCAGCTGTTACTGTAGTGTGTACTAGAAGCAAGTGAGTAGTAAGGACACAATTTGGATGTACTACGCCGCCGCCATCTTACCTGTCCTTTCCTTCGGATGTTTACAGATGACACATATGCAAGTATCCACGTAAGCTTCTATTGTGCAATGACATGACTTTTTTTTGTTTTAAAACTGCTCCTGACACTTAATCAATGTATATTTCTACAGTACCACGTCCCCTTGGATGCCGCTACCGTTTTTATGTATGTCCACTATCTTCTTTGGATTTTCCCAAGAAGTTCTTCGGTTACCAGGCTCCAACTTCCTCACAGGATAGTGTAGTGTCATCTGTATGCACCCTGTGGACGTAACCGTTCAACTACTATTAAATGCATACTGAGTAGTCAGATACCCTATGGATTGTGAAGTACTGCTTTTTGCCTGCTATATAGTACACTAATATGAGTATTCGGATGTAGCCCATTGTCCACATATTTTTACCTTGTGACATCTTCAAAGCAAACTGTCTGCACACTTAAGTCCAATTGCAAAAAATTTAATAGGCAGCCTAGCTTTCGGTCAACATGACCATCCTCAGGGCATAACAATGAGTGTAACAATCAACTCAAATGTACTCAGCAGGACAATTAACACTGATTACCACACCTGTGGGAGCCAGGTGGGGTTTTGTGACATCCACAAAGGTGTGGACTCTCTAAGTGCCATTCTAAAGTTATTACTTATAATGAACGAAAAGAAAAAAAGCATACAATGAGACAAAAAAGAAAAGGATTGGCATTTCTGAACTGCCCAGCTTAAGCCCCATTCTCGCTTTCACAGATATGCATCCTGGAAGGTTTTTAAAATCTTGCCCTTGCATTGGGATGGTACAGTAATCTAGTTTTAACCATGGCGGGGTTTTCAAGATGTTCGAAAACATCTTTTTACGTGATGAACTGACATACTTTAGTAATCCCTTGCATTTCCGTGGAGCCTGTTGTTTGTCGTACATGCTGAGACATCACCGGTGAGGTTTCTGGAAGCACCAAGATTGTGCTAAAATTACAATACAGCTATGCTACAGTTGTTTTTGCACGTCACATGGTACAAGTCCGGCGCTTTACATCATAAAACCGCATGCTATGAGCAACCGTGGTCTTCACCGCAGGTTGGTTGCAATTATAGACTGTGACCTTCCTGGAAGCATATCTGTGAAAGTAAGAATGGGGCTTTAGTTCTTAGGTTTAAGTTTTTTCATTGTGTTGTCCTTGTGTGCAACTAAGATGATGCAACTCTGACATTTTCAGTGAAGGTA
>OMMV01063026.1:0-10290 GCA_900302635.1 Chatrabus melanurus
CAATCCTGGTCCTCGAGGGCCGCTATCCTGCACATTTTCCATCTCTCCCTGCTCTGCCACAAGCTGATTAGCTCATTCAGGTGTCTGTTAGCTCTTGATTGGCTGAGCACACCTGAATGAGATAATCAGCTTGTGGCAGAGCAGGGAGAGATGGAAAATGTGCAGGATAGCGGCCCTCGAGGACCAGGATTGGCCACCACTGCCCTAAGGACTTGGATCTTCATCCTTCTAATATGAAATCAGCAATGCCATACACTTCTGTCCAGCTACCTCATGGCTCCATAAGTTCTTTCCAGACATCTCCTGACCTTATACGCCATACTCCCAGCGACATGAACATCAGTAACAAAACAGGCGAATCTCTCAACAAGTTTCACCACATACAGACAAACTTCTGATGGCTAAGTACAGGAAGTCTTTAAAAGCCTGGATCTGGATGCATGGGTTGGGTGAGAAGAAAATCAGATGACAGGCTGGGGTGAGGCTGTTGACGTGTGTTTCCTGGCTGAAGAAAACAGTTCTGGGGAGAATCCCATCTACCATTTGGAAAATCCCGATCACACAAGGTGCCAATTTTACAGCCAACCTCCTGTTGTTTACACACATGAACCTTTCAGACACAGCAGCTTGTATCTTAGTGGTTCATTGTGCATCAGTGGGTTGACTGCAGCCTGAGCAGTAGTCAGCTTCAGTGGACAAGACAATTCAGAGGAGAATTATCATTACAGAAGGATTATTGTGGTTGGTCAGCCCACGTTACTCCTGTTGTTGCTGTACAAGCCCCCTCACACCTCCTTCACTCTGTCTCTCTGTCAGGACAAATGATCAGCAGATGGATGGAGAGAAACAAGCATGAAAATTGACAAAAACAAAAGCCGCACAAAAAGGAGGACAGTATGTAGGGGAAATGCAGAGTGGTATGGCAACAGGAGAAACACAACTATGAAGGTTTTAAAAAGCTGCAAATTATGGAAGCAAATGATGTGCAGTCTTTGTTTTCAGTTGTTGCACTGATCAGCCAAGAACACCGACATCCATATACAGTTTAGAAATACACACTGACCTTCAATGCAATGTTGCCATGGAGCTTTGTCAGGATGTTATAATGTTGGCACTTTCATAAAACCTTCACCCTTTTTACATATAGCAAACCACTGTTGGGAAAAAGTGAGTACTTATACATAGTGTGATTCAGACTATGACTGCAGAAATGTTCAGTTTCAGTTATGTACAAACATTAGTAGCTCATCTCCCTGTACGTCACACAGCTTATCAATCGTATTCTCATATTTAACATTTAAAGTTTTTTAGTTTTTTTTGCCCCTGATCCCAATCCAAGTAATTTATTATTTAGTATCTGCCAATACCAAGCCCTGATATGACACTTGTATTTTCCTTGATATTACACTTGCACAGAGCACACTGCAAGTACATTAAAGTCAATCCATTGTATATGTTTGACAGCTGAACCCACACCACACCAAACTGAACTCAGGCACTGTTCAGTCAGGATGACAGATCAGAAATAGATGTCGCCCACCACTGAAGGAACAAAACACCTTTGTGTGCATCCTAAATGCAATGAGAAAACAGATCTTTTCATGACTCATGGTGAAGAAGATGACATGACATTTACGTGACAAACTTTGTATTTTTATGTGGCATTGATGCAAAGAGTAGTTTTACGAGGCATTAAACGTCATTCGTATTAAGTACTGCAAAAGAAGTTGTGTTTTCACCCTCTTATGTTGTTTGGTTGGTTTGTTTGTCACCAAGAATAACTCATAAATGACTATTTTTCATTAAACTTTGTGGAGGATTGGATCATGGCCATTACAGAATCCCTTAAATTTTGGTGTTGATCCAGATCAAGGAATAGATTTTTTTCACTTTAGGTAACATTGTGAGATTTTAATCAGTTTCTCATGAACATGTGCATGGACCTCATAAAATAAATACATATAAATAAAATACACACATAGAATGTGAATGTGTATTGTCATATGCAGTTTTGTGTTGATCTAGATAACGTCACGGATCCAGTATCTATAGGTTTATAGGTTGAGCGTTTGGAATATAGGTTGGGGTTCAAATGGTTCAATGGCCTGTTCCAACGTGGCAGAGAATCTGATGAGTTCCTCTCTGGCTGTATATGTTCTGTATATGAACAGATTCTGGAATACTACTGTTTTATTCCACTTTGTGAGGCATACCAATATGAAAATGCATACCTGCTAAGGAAGAGCTGTGGAAAAACTGTATCTTGTTCTTTGACTGATCCCCACTGTCAATGACTGGGATCACTCCTATTGTCAAATTTGATTATGTCAGTATATTTTAATACAGCATGAACCTGCCAAGACTGTTTCGTTCTTTTATGTCTTAACAGCTCATACCAATAAAATAAAACTATAACAAAACTTGTTTGGGTTCCCATTGGATCTTTCTGCTCAGGGCTGATTTCCTCACTACTCGCTACACTCCTACAGTATATCATTTTTCCCCTCCCACACTCATTTTCCTTGTAAAGTTGCAAAGTATTTCATTGAATGGATTTAGCTTGTTCACATAATGAGATGATACATCAACCATTCATTGTCACACTAATTGCTGTCTTAAGGCTATGCGAGTGAGTTGTGCAGTGAAATGCAGTACTACATTGACGTCTTACATTGGAGGAAACCAGCTCGTGATCTAAAGTGCAACCAACTAATTTCACAGTAGTGTATTTTGCTGGCTTTATCAATCCCAACAGACAGAGAAAGGTTCCGACTCTTTATTTTACTTTATACTAAAAGTCTATTACTTCAATGCAGTTCATGGTTTTTGGTTAAATACCTGGTATTATCACATCATGTCATACTTTGCTCAATCTATTATCTGCATCAGTCCAGTCAGTGTACTATTGTCTAAATCATACATATTCCAGCTTTGGGAGACAGTGCTGATGTATCTATCAGATAACCCCCAAAAACTGCAATATTCCCTGTTAGCTATCATCCAGGCAGGTATCCAAATCAAGTTTGAAAAACTGAAATTGAGGTCTAATGAATACTTTCATCTTACCATCGAAAACCAATCAGAGTGATCACAGTCAGATTACAGGGTCTGCATGGGCCGTCTTCTCTCAGATAACAACTTTCAAGTTCAATCATGACTTTTAACAACGACGCAGATTCACCAGCGTCCTCGGTATTACGACTCTGCTATTGAAGCGGAGCTCTGCCAGACAGGGGATGTGGTTGATGTTGCAACAGAGGAAAAGAGGAAGCAATTTCCAGACCATTTGCTGATTGTAAAAGGGAGAGTGTTTTAAGAGGAGATGATTATAGAGAGATGATGGAAGTCCTTCATAACCAGCCTCGGCGCAAGACAACACCAGCATAGTTTCCACTTGAGAACATTTAGGAACACTGACGAGTCTGAAAAAGAGTCTGCATGTATGCATACACGGAGGATTTTTACAAGACAGATCAACGCTGCGTGAAGGCTTGCTAGCACATGTATCTCTGCGTTAGGGTGTACATAGTGAGTTAAACAGTGACGCAAACTTGTGATGTGTACTAATATGTTGCCAGGCAAAAGTTTCCGACGCTGCACGACCCACGACATCACAAGCTACCCCTCAAGCAGGTTGTATAGTCGTGATTGTGGTGTAAAATTATTTCCAGCATACAAAACTATTTCTCTTTTGTATTATGCCGTAAATTGAAAGTATTCAACTGTGAATCTTTAAATTATGTTAGATTTGTCACTATTAAATATGAATATAAATATACTGAAATGTTTAAGTGCTAATGAAATACACCAAGGTGTCATTTCATTGGGGTCAAAGGTCAAAACAGGAGTTTCTGGTCATTTTGTTCTTTATTCCGGTTTTACGCTTCTGTTCTGTTGTATATTTTGTCCTGAATTTGTGTGTGTGCGTGTGTGTGTGTGTGTGCGCGCGCGCTCATGTGTAGTACTGTTCAAAGGTTCCAGACACTTCAGAAGTTTGGTAACAATATAGAATTTGATTTGATTTTCTTCATCATGGGTCAACAGGAAATATTTAATAAGTCAAAATAGTCCTATTTTGACAAAAGAAAAAAGACACTAAATGTAATTTGTTTTTCTTATTTCATTCAAAAACATTACATTTTCAAGCTGCAAATACCATTTTCAAAAAAAAAGAAAAAGAGCAGTACTCATCCACCATGGTTCCCTGAGGTGAAACACTGAGCGTCTTGCCAAAAAAACTCACTTTTGAGTTTGCCATCTACAGTAAATAGCCATTTGCCAATTGCTGGTGCGCCTGTCTATTAAAGAGAATAACACTTGGCACCATAGTATTAAAAAGTCTTGTACGTCAGGTACGTTGTACGGAGGCCAATCGCGACCTGTTCGTCATAATACGTAATATGCGGCCGATTCTTGCACGCGGCAGCTGATTTTGCAGCACGATGATCAGACGGTAGCCGATTCTTGTATTAAAACACAAGAATGGTCCGTGTTCACTGGCTACAGGGATGTGATTTGTCATGGTATCGCAAATTCCCGCGGTTACAGCGCTCCGTGGCACTGATCACATGGGGGACTATTCACCGCCACACAGGAACTCGCCTCTAACTTGTCTGACGTGGTAAGTTAATTTTCAGGCCCATTTCCAACTAAATCGGGTCAAAAATCAACACATTTCAGTGACATTCCTGGAGCTGCAGAGGTGTTTTTTTTGATTGATTGATTTAGGATAAATGAAACACGATTCACTAAATCTGTGCGTGTATTCTGTCGTGGTGTGCAAGACTCACTGCGCTCTGTTTCAGCTCTGTACTGAATGCGCTGCAGTTGCATTCATGACACAGCACAGTGCATGTTTAAAAAGAACATAAACACACTGCTTTGCATTAAATACGCAACAAGTCTATTTATGAACACAGAACATCGACACTCCATTTCAGTCTGGCTGTTTCGGTGCTGACGCACACTCATGGTGAAAATTTTAAAAATAATAATTCATTCTCCTTTCCTTCAAATATACACCAGGTGTGTTTCTGATATATGGCATATGTGATGTAAACTTCTTACCATAGCACTTTCCACATAAATAAACAAGTTTTTTCGTGTGTTTTCTTCCTGCTTACAGAGACTGTGCAGGCGCCTTGCCAGAGGGGTGAGAGGTGGGAATGTCCCCCCCAACCCCCTCAGAATAAAGATCCACTTTTGAAGACATTTAACTTTTTTTGTACATAATAACAATACTGTTAATAATAATAATAATGAAAATATTTTTATTTTTATAAGCCAATTATACAGTTTGCTTATTTCATGTTAGACCCAAAACACACCTAATTAATTGTCTTTTCCACCATACTGTGCACTCAGATTACACACCGTGTAAATATCAAAGTGGATTTGGACACACCCCAAATGTATTTCCACTATGCACTTTAGACCATACACAATAGATCTTCAAGACAGGGCCCTAGGTCTTGCAAGATGGTCAGGAGGACAGAGTAGTAGCTTTAACTCTCCACAGATGAGCAGTGTATTTGTCAGCGGCGGGGGTTGAGACTTTGCCAAATCTTCAGTCGAGTGTGAACGTCCTCCAGTTTAAACATTGTATATGTGATGTGCAGTTGTATGGAAGGAAGTCTGCATTAATGCAGTTAGCTTGTGTGGTTGGTATGAACAAAGTGCTTTCCAGGACCTTCAGGGTCGGCCTCCCATGGAGAAGCTGTCAAGGTCCCAGGCAGGGGGTTAAGTGATATGTCAGACACTGGGGCTCTACGTCTTGGGCAATGAATGTGTTAGACTGAGCAGCAAAGGTCACTGTATAATACAGATATGTCCACGTGCATGCACACACACACACACACACATTTCTTAATGCATACATGCACATTTCATGCATGTGCACAGATAAATCCATCAGATGTTAAACTGTAAGGTTCAGGGCTGTTTCTCTGCTGTCCTTGTGGTGTTCATATTAGAAATAACATTCCTGAGACCTTGAGATTGCTACATTTTTTTGCACTTACTGAAGAAATACTTAATCGATGTAATACACACACAGTCATATTACCTGCACCTGGCACTCATTTCTAGTCAGCAGAGACAAAGCAGGTCATTGAAAAAGCATCAAGTAGTAGAAAATAAGAATTTCCTTTAAGTGGTAAAAGCGGCACTGATTCACTTTGTGTTTGATTTGGAACTGTGAATTTAATACACTAAGATGCACATGTTCCATATTTTATAGCTTACTGCTTTTTCCTCTGCCTCACAGCTATCTGAATATCTCACCGGCACGAATGACCTTCGAGTGTTTTGATTCCACAAGGATCCTTTAGTCGTCGGCTGCGACGGCACCTGCTTATGAATACTTTGCACGAACGGTGGAACTTTACTTCAGTTTTGCGTTTTCCCCAAGAAAAAAAAAAAACTAAGTGCGCTTTTCTTTTGAAAGCACGAACACGATCAAACCCTACAAAGTGGAAGCAGTCAGTCCTGTCCTTGCCTTTGATCGAAGCTCAGCTCCGTTTAAAAGGCCCAGTTTGACGGAGCAGGAACTCTGTCAGTTTTACGCTGCTTTGTGACACCTCAAACAAGCTGAGAAAAAAGGGAGTTTGTTTGCCTTTGTTCTGCTGTTCCGGAGAGTTAGTGTTACAAACAAGCGTGCGTGTGCGCGCGCGCGCGTGTGTGTCTGTGTGTGTGTGTGTGTGGGATGGGTGGGGACCTTACTGTACAGACAAATGCATGTGTGTTGATATCTGTGGGTATTTTTTAATGACCATCCGTGCTTTCTTCTCTCTCCGGTGCTTTTACAGGCTCTAATGCGTCATTAGGAAGGGGAAGAGATGCGTAAAGCGTGGCAGTGCTCGTGTCACCTTGGCGTGTGCACACCCCAGAAACTTAACTCCTCATTTCGCCAAAGAAACGTGCATAAGCACAGACAAATCGCATTCTAAAATGATCTCTCTAATAATGGAGGCTCCTGATTGATTCTTGCTGAAGCAAAACTAGTTCCACATTCAAACTAATTGGCCTAGTTGCGTGTCCCTTGCGGTGCGACACAATAGGTTTTTGGCACCGAAACGAGGTCTGGAGGTGATGTCTTGGTGGGCGCAAACTACATTCTGCTCTGTGAGTTCATGAACTTTTGAACTTGCCTGGCTGAGCAGGAAATTGAAACAATAATCTTCTGGAAAGAAAATGAAATTTCAACACAGAGATGGGATTTGTTATACTAGCAAATGATTTGGCTCGTTTGTGATGTTTATTTATGCACTCAGCTTGGTTTGGGCAAACACAGAGACGCTCACCGATGTATGTGCACAGAAACGTGCACAGAAGTACTAACCACCCACACATACACACACACATACACATGGCTCTATGGAGGCAAGTGAGAACACTCTGTAGACAGATTTTGGGAGATTTACCGGCATGTGTGGTCTAAAGTTAGCGCAGTTGGCGAATGCCTTCCATCCTTGCATCCATCCATCCATCCCTGAACATAAACTCCTCCACAGCTGTCTCGTTCATCTCATTCTATGACCTGAGCGAGCTGTCAGGGCCTCCTGCTGCAACACGGCATACTGCACATTCGCACCATTCCACGGCTGGCTATCACAAGACCTCATAAAATAAAATGACTTCTAATCTGTATTATAAGACAGGGTCTAATTATTACTTTACGACTAAGACCAGAACCATATGCCGTACCTCTTATGGTACATTTACTACATTATTACAATCATTTTTAATAGCTTTGGCATGAATCATTTTCTTACCCCTTCATGACAGCATTAACCAAAGAAAATTTGCAGTCTTGATGCTAAGTTTAAAAAAAAAAAATCAAACTTCTCTATTATAAAATTTCTAAAATTATGCCTTTAATCATGGTGAAAAGAAATCTCTATAAAATGACAAAATAATTTTTTTTTAAAAACAAAGCCAAAATAAAGGAATGCATAGGTATGGGCACCCTTTAGTGTAACGCAATAAAAATCATCACTTTTATAGCCAGTTTACTTTAGACAAGTCAGGGGATGGATACATGAACATTTCCAAGTCACTGAATATGTCTTGGGCTTCATTTACCTCAGTCATTAAGAAATAAAAATTATATGGTAAATCTGTCTGTAGAAGGCAGTTCTCAAAAACTGAGTGATTGTGCGAGGAGACTAGTGACGGACACCACCAAGACACCCATGACAACTCTGAACTTGCTGTGATTGGAGAAACGTTGCATCGTGCAACTTTTTCTTGTGCCACCAGTCACAACTTCATGGTGGAGTGGAACGGAGAAGGAATTTCTTAAAAACAAGATGTGAAATTTTCAGCTACAGTTTGCAAGAAGGCATGTGGTGAGACCTGAGGTAAGATTTGGTCCGTTTTCTTGGAACAAAGTCCCTGCAGTGGACGACCCCTCTGCATTGCACCAGTCGCCACCCTCCAGAGACAGGACTCTTGGTACTCTCTTGTCTTTACTTCTTTCCCAGAGATGAGGATCCAAACAGCTTTCCTCAAGTCTCCTTCATACCATCTGCCATCTTCCGATGGAAGGCAGGAGCCGAGTTACTCCCACAGAGTGAAGAAACAAGAGGTCTTATTTTCCAGTGTGGAGCTCTGCAAAGGTTTTTATGGTGGCTCGAGTTCCAATCCCACCAGCAACCCCCAAAAAGGAATTTTCTTTAGGCTGTAGGACCATCTACAGTCCCAGATACAGTTTAAAATTTACAGGCAAACCACACATTCTCCAAACAGGATGAGCTGTCCGTCCAAAGTTATTACTGTTGGGAGGGACTTTCAGGCCGCGATTTTCTACCCTAACCCCAACTCATATAAGTTAGAAGTTTGACCTTCACTAGTGATGAATCATAAGCATCAACGTCTGAAAAGTCCTTGAAACGTCACCCTCCTTCTGCATGTCCTCCATTTTGTGCATGTCCAACCACCTGCTGCTTTCTCTCCACACTCTGACGCCTATGTGTCGAAAGCCTGAACTGCCTGCTATTGATGATCCCATCAGGGCCCAGCAGGGGCCCCTTCACCGCGGACACACACATGCAGATGCACAGATGCCAGCGTCAAATGTCCCAAGTTGAGTTATTAGACAAGTGTGTCTGTATGAGGAGCTGAACCATTTTAAGTCTACAGTGTATTAGCGGTGGGTGGTTTACGGCCTGAACCAGTACCCGGTTCAAAATTTACATTCGGTTCATAGTGAGGGAGATATTTTAGTGCCTGTTACTTGGCATATTGTCACTCATGCACGGCTTCACATCTGCAATGCACGTGAATGACACAAAGAAGAGAATAGTGTGTCCTCAGGCAAGGCGGAGGCTTTTGTCACACGGACATGCACGCCCGCCTCGTAACTGCACCAGCTTGAACTGCGACAATATGGAGAAACTTGAGTTCACTGAGAAACGCAGATGAATTTCAGCACGCATACGATACAATGTTAACAGGCTCAAAAATTCCAGTCTCGTCATTTGTCAAAGTGGAATAGAAATACTTCTAAATTCTTTTGTACAAACAAAATTGAGAACTGTGTGACCTAAAACATGAACATTCGGTTCTTTCTCCTTGTAGATCTGGTGATGTCAGGAAGGGCAACTGGTGTAACATTTATGGCAAATCAACATAGTTTATAAAAATGGATATCCATACTGGTTCCCTATGGGATCAGGCTGGATAGAGACGGCTGATCCACTGTGGTGATCCCAGACGACCGGGAAGAGGTGAAAGAAAATCCTGGTTTAAATTAGGTACCTTCAACCTTACATTCCAATGTAAGTGGAATTGATTTTATTATTCTAATAAGTTTAGATGATTGCCTGTTTATGAAGTCGGTAGCATGCTGAAAAAATATTAGTCGCTTACATGTCAATAAACGGAATACATCCATACTATAAATTAAGGGTGTAACAGTTCACTGAAATGAATCAGAAATCGGTTTTAAAGTAAACAAAATGACTACATTAATTCACGGATCCCTGAATCGATTTAAATGTACTATGAACTGGAGGATGGTCTAATTACCCCGCCAACAGCGGGGTTATGTAATCACCTCCGTGTGTTTGTCTGTCTGTCTGTTTGTCTGTTTGTCTGTCTGTTAACAGGATATCTCGAAAACTAATGGACCGATTTTGATGAAATTTGGTGGGAAAGGGGATATTGACTGCAGAAAGAACCCATTAAATTTTGGAGGTGATCCGGAACAATTTTAATACGGCAACAATCTAAATAAAAGTGTGTTATTGTTACATGGTTGTTCTTTTTCAATTTTTCTAAATTTTGGGC
>OMMV01063049.1:0-10922 GCA_900302635.1 Chatrabus melanurus
ACCACGGATTTACGCACCAGCCGCACTTCTTGTCTTCACTATGCAGCATATATTCCGCACTACTGTTGCATGACAAAAGCACAGCAGCTGCAAGTCGCACATTAGCCATTTTTTAATTACTTTTTTACAGCATTAATGTCGTGCTGTTAGCGCGCGCCACGTCTGCTGTGTATTTGCGTTTTGTCTGTCAATGTGGGACATTTTGCTGCAACATACGTGCGCATCAGTAGTGCGCCAGTCTCACACTCCACACATTTTGACATCCACCTGGCGTGTTTCACACAACCCGTGAAACAGCCGCGGAAATTCAGGTCGCATATCAGCCGCCGAGCGATAAACCGCAGGTGTGATAACCCCTTTAACATTCAGTCACAGATAGTCCAAACTATACCATTTTAGAATCTTTCTGATCAGACAAATAATATGGTATATGTTTCAATATGATTGGAGGATTTTAAATTTGTCTGGACACAATCTTGGAAAAAATGGCAGCCATCTTGGATTTTCAAATGGCAAATCAGGTCGATTTGAAGAGTGACCTATATAGAATATTTGTGCCAAATTTCATCTTTGTATCATCATTTGAAATATCTTGGCACTATTTGCAATTATCTGCTCTACTACACTGCTAATTAACTAAGTCAGGTTTGCTCAGCCATTCAAGAGTTTAGAGACACCAGACTTGACTAATCAGCTGTGGTTGCAGCAGGTACACATGGAAAACATACAGGGCAGTTGATCTGCAGGGGCAGGTATGGTGACCCCTGATTTCGACCATGCACAAAGCATCATCGTGATCGGGCCGATCTGGGATAGATTCCAGCCTCCCCTGATGCAAAACATAATTGGCTACAGAGAGTAGATGGATAGATGGGAGTGGAATACCTAGCTCTCCATTATGTTAATGTGGTATATGCCATAAAGTAAGTGCAGTGTCTGCAGACATGCAGACAACACTTGATTGCAAAGCTATAGGTGTTGCACTTCTCATTTGAACTTTTCTCAAAATTTCCGCATACAATGTCATATTTAAATAAGCTGTGAATAAACTCACAATTTTGCTCCTTCCTTCAAACAGAGCTCACCTCTGTGTGTGATAGACAGCGTCTGACTGGCAGCCGTTATGCCATCCTCAACTTGACCGGACACATCAGTCACACCATTATGCGCTGAAACAGCACGGAGTAGGCGGTGAGCGTTGACAGTCACTCAAGACAGAAAAATGTGGCTGTGACGAGTAGGTGTATATTTTAGCATGTAATAAATATTCCTTTTAAAAGATCAGGTTAGGTAAAGGAATATATTTTTTTCTCCTACCCCATAGCAGTATTGAGCTATGAAGATACCCACACCCTTTGCTGCATATTGTCTATTGGAACTATTTTGGATGAACGAAATAGTCTTAATGCAATGTCTTCTTTGGATGATCGTGTGTATGGTAAGAAAATTAAATCATTAATACACATCCGTCAACTTCCAAGATGGCGCCGGTAAGGGTGGCAGCTATCGTGCCTGCTCCGGTTGTTTGTCTGTATGTTGTCTGTGGTTATTTTAAATTTATTTGCACAGCCTGCACTTTGTCGAATCACATATGACAGACACTGATAGACATCAGAAATGATTAAATTGGTTGGTTTCTGTTGGTTGCACTTTTACGATTTGTATAGCCGGATAGGTACACAGGCATTTCACTGTACATTACACTGTATAATTGTGTACGTGGCGAATACACTTGAACTTGAACTGTAAATTAAATACAAGGAGAATTCCATGTGTGCTGAGGCAAAAGAGCAAATCAGGGTGAATTTAATGAAAGTTAATCATCACTTCTGCTTTGTCTTTGTTTTTTTTGTATTTGTTAATGACATGGGTGTACAGTCAGCTCCATAGGTGTTCTGCAGACAGGTTAAAGAGGACTTTAACACAAGTAAATCTAGGGTTGGAGTCTCCCATGTGCCTTCTGGCAAACTAAAGCTTAAAGTTCACATTTTCCTTTGGAGAAAACCCTTCTCTCTGCCACTCCACCATGAAGCTGTATAACTTGTGCAACAGACAAAAGTTGCAAAGTTTGGCAGAAATTGTCTTAAAACATCTTTTTCCAGTGTTTGTGTTGATGAAATGGATCCGAAATAATTTTATATGATTTTTCTTCTTGCAATTTATAGTGTTTCGCGATGTTTCGTTATTTGTCTGTTGACTTCTTGTTTTTATTTTATGTCAGTTCTGTTTGAAATGTAAAGCACTTTGTGTCTGGATTTTAAAGCACTTTATAAATACATTTGATTTGATTTGATTTGATTCAAGGGTCTTCTTCAGTTAAAAAAAAAGGGAGATTTATGGTCACCAGTGTAACCCCATTAGTTTGAAGTTTGTCACAAACTCACTTCAGTTAGTTTATGATTTGCCCCAAAAGGCACCGCAGAGAGAGAATGAAGGACATTTTATCGACTTCACCCGGAGCACTACCCTCGAGGTGGTCAGATAACTTATCAGCCTCAACAGTGCGCTCACACAAACACTCAGGCTCGGATTTACAATTTCACCAGAGTGATTTAAGTAAATACTGCCCTTCTTTCAAATGCCAAACACTCCAGATAAAAGCATATCTCTGTTGTTTTGAGCAACCAACATGTTGAACACAGAGAGTGGCCTTCAATATGATTGTGTTGTTGACAACGATGACACAAGGAGCCGAATGATAAAGGTAATACAGCGGGCAGAGAAGGAGACAGGATATATAGAGAAGAAAATGGCCAACACTAATCCAGCAGAAACACAAAGCAATGGCATCATCAGGCACAAATAATTTGAAAGATTACAGTTTAGTCAAATTTCCCATTGAGGATTCTGCTGAGAACTACAACCCCAAATCAGAAAACGTTGGGGTGATATGAAACGTGCAAATAAAAAACAAAAAAATGCAGTGATCCTTACATTTACTTTGACTTCTATTTCATTTCAGACAGTAAGAACCCAAGATATTTCATGTTTTGTCTGGTCAACTGAGTGAAGAATCGAAATGTCTTGTTTTCTGATTGTCGTGCATCATGACTAAGCCATCAGCCATCAGAAGTATATCTGTATGCGCTGAAAGTGTTCTCAGGAGTGACATTCATGTTTCTGGATCGACCTTTGAGATTGGGATATGCCTTGGAAGAGCTTCTGGAGTCATGAAGTTGCTGGACAGAGGTGTTTGGCGATGCCAATATCTTTGCAGGAGAATGAAGGTCCAAGCCTTTATTGTCCTGATGCCTCCTGTCTTACTGTATAGTTGTGAGACTTGGTTGCTACCCAGTGAGCTAAGGTGACGATGAGATGACTTTCATACTAGGTCTCTTTGAAAGATCCTTGGGTACCTCTGTCATGGCTTTGTGTCAAATGAGCAATTACATAGGGAGACAAAGATGAAGAGTATCACTTGCCTTGTGAGGGAACATCAACTACGACATTTTGAGCATGTGGCATGTTTCTCTGTACATGATCTAGCACGCAGGTGCCTCAGTGTTGAGAACCTCAACAGCTGGTAGAAGGCCAAGGGGACGCCCACGTTTCACATGACTGTGGCATATAGATGGTTCATTTCGATAAGTAGGGATGGACCGGTTGTCTGCCTGTGTGGTTGCCATCCAGGGCCCAGGGTGCTTCCATGGTGTGGTTGACGTGGCTATGCTAACCCCCAACGCATGCTCCCATACCTTAAAAATATTTTCCAAAGCAATCACTGATAACCCAATAAAAATGTTGTCAGCAACCAAATCTAAGCATCAGAATATTCCCTGCGCTGGTAACAGCGTAGGGCTTGTACAGCTAATATGTGAGTGAGTGAGTGAGTGAGTGATAAATCTAAATCTGTCAGCTGGGATACTTGTGTCCTGCAAAAAAGCAGCCAAATGGATTCAGCTGTGTGATGCAGCAGGTTGATTAACTCTGGAAACTCAGACTTTTAATACAAGACGGATATAGCTGTAGTTAAAAAAAATTGCACACTCCACACATTTCTACAGATGTGGTCATTTTTGGGTGGAATTGTGTTACTGCACTCTTGGTTTGTTGCTTCGTAGCATTACTGTTGTAGGAGGAAGCTGGTGGGAGCGCTACATCCTGGTTCTCCCAGTGTGCACTCAACAATTACAGTCCTTCCATCACTCTGACAGCTTAAAGACTCCTTTCAGCAGCAGTCTGTTTTCATTATTGCAGTATTTCTCCAGTCAAAATGGCTACGCTTTACAAAAGGTAATGCTCTGTTTATCATTTTTAAGTGTTTTGGATGACAATGCCCTTTTTAAAAAGTCAATTGTGCATTGTGATGTATTGAGTCGAGACTGAAAGGCCAACTGTTGGATTATTTTTGAATTAATTACATTTAAATAGCATTAGAGTGCTGACAGTCGAAGAAAATACACTTTGCTACAATGCAGTCATTCAGGTTTGAAGTAAATTGTGGGATTTCATAATCAGCCCTGACAGCAGGTCTGATTGCAGCAAACAACTGTTGGTGATAGCAAATTTCCAACTAAATAAATATCAGTGAGTATCATAAAATCTGTTCAGAAAGGCTCATGAATTACATCAGATTTGCAAACAAGTTATTTGGAAAAAATTATCACATTTATATTTTTTTGTTGAAATGTAATGAAGGAATATTATCTCGAGTTGAACATATTGAATTGGGTGGACCTGACAAGATGCAGTTCAGAACATTATTTTCAAGTCCAAGCAATTTTGTGAGGTGCTCTTTTTTCAGACATTAAAGGGGTCCTATTGTGCAAAAATCAATGTGTAATATACATTTTACAGTTAAATATGAATGGAATTTCTAATCAGTTTATTGATAAAGCACCGAATCACAACATGTCGGCCCACTGCGCCACACGTGAGTAAGGTCTACCCATACCCACCCCTTGAGCAAGCACATTGGCAACAGTGGTCAGGAAAAACTCCGTCAGGTGTTTTTGATTATAGGAACAAACCTCAAGCAGACCAGACTCAGTGGGTTGACCATCTGCTGTGGCCGTACTAACAAAATAAAATAAAAAACAAAATCACAACAAAGAATTGTCAAACATGCAGAGACAGAACTATTGCAACTAAGCAACCATATACACAAACGACATCCATACGGCGAAGAGCAAAGTCTCAGTAAATGGACTGCAAGTGGTGAGTCAGTGTGTGTAATTGATGCCAGATCAGTGATTAAAGGGAACATTTCCCCGTTTTGTCCACACGGTGCGTCCTTGCTTCCTTTGCACACTCTGAATTTCATGTTAAAAATCTTTAAAGTTACACAATCATATCTGAGCGTGGAGAAACTGCCTTGCTGATTGCAATAACTATGTCTGAAACGACTTGTTTTAGACTTCTATGATGTATGGAAATCCATATCTGACGGATCCGCTGAGCCAGTCTGTGCACTGTTCTGTTCAGTCATTAGATGGCTCCTGTTTCACCTTCATTTGAAGATCATGAGTGCTGGCTTGACAGTCTTTGGTGAATGGTCTGAAATGCATAGCATGCATCATTTTGGGGAATGTCTGACACATTTATGCTATGTAGAAATTGGGTAATCTGAATGCGGAGTTGTGTGCTGAGCTTTTGGATTTATCCTTGCGCCTTGGGGTGACTATGTTGTGATTTGGCATTATATAAATAAATTCAATTGAAACTGAATTGAAATCCTTTGCATTAGTGATGGGTGTGTAAAGCCAGTCTCCCATTGCCGATATTTGACATCCGATTGTGTACATTTTTGGTGGGGGGAAAAAAATTGGATACCCAACCAGTGCCTGAAAACAGGTGTAATCCGTGGTAAAGGTAGCGTTGTAGAACATTGTGAGCAATCGGGAAAGTTTTAAACATGTTTAAAAATACTAGAAAAAATTCAAATACTTTTGCAGTGAAGGACAATCTGGAAACCGGGCAATAATGATCCAGAACAAAGAGATTTCCACCTTTTAATAATGGAAGGACAAACACTGCAGGTGTATTACCTACTATGTTTTATTTGCATAGGGCCCATTCACACTATGACGTGGCGTGGCTGATGTTAGCTAATGTGGCAGATTATCAAAAATCTCTGTGAAACGCCGGAGAAGGTTTGCTCCAGGGGTCCAAATTTCCTGTCTTCAACGCAGGTCGACGTAGCTCAGCGGAGGAAGACGCCCAGTGACAGTCCACCGACCCACTATGACGCAGTTCAACTTTCGCCATCAGAAGGTGGGCGCACCGGCATTGTGCTCCACAGAGCAGCAGCGCAGCCCAGCAGAGTCGATCACAGACCCACCACCCGAGACGCCACGCACAAACTCGACGCAACTCTGTGACCTCGTCACCTGCCATCTCAAGGAAACTCAAGCTCACAATCCCGTCGCAATCTCGCCAGGATTTCCACCCTGTCTGGGCTCCAGGAATCGAATGACCTCCCACGTTGGCCAGCGGCGGCCGGCGGAGGCGAACGGAGCACATGCGGAGGTGATGCAGTGGCAGTGGAGCCCAACTCCCACTGGCCTTCCAGCATGAACGTCGAAGATTTTAAGCATGTTGGAAATTTTTACAGGACCATGACGAACACCAGTGCCGTCCGACCGACTTTGACCCAGCCCTCACGGACTCTGTTGGACCCCGGTGCTGGTCGATGTCAATCAACTTTTCACTCTCCATTGGCAACACCGGGCCAGTCATCAGAGTGTGAATGGGCCATTACATACAAGTGTAACCAAATATTGCTGAATATACCCGAGTACATACAATTCACATTGCACGATTGTTTTTGTGAACATCTCAAAACTGTCTTCTGTTGAAGAGCGAATGTGCTTTTCATGGGTTTCATGTTGTGGAGGAGGATCAGAAGGAGGCTTCTTCTCAGAGAACAGTAGTCTGTCTCTGTTGAATTGTTCAGCACGTATTGTCAGTTATTCACAGTTCAGAAATGTAGAGCATTAAATTTTTTCAATTTTGCACCACAGGTAATAACTGTCCACAGCATTCTGTAAAAGTGAACATAATGTGCTGCCAATGACATGCTCTGTACTCTCAGCAAAAGTCTGGTGATCTCTCTCAGTCTGTAATGATTTGGAATTCTCTCACAAGGAGGAGTCAGTGCCCTTCAAAATAACCTTTTAACCTTATTAGAAAATCTTAGCAGTGTCAAGGCATCTTCAACAAACAGAGAAAGCCCTTCAGGCAGTGTTAATTCTTTTCAGCAACCCACCTCACTTCTTCTCAGAGCAACTTCCAGACTGTAAGAAACTGCTCTGCTGTGGCTCAGATTTTCCAAGAAAGTAAAGCTTTTTGACAGTTGATTTTATCACTGGGAACACTTCAGCAGTACCGAGGAGAGCGAACGAGTGAGCAGGACCTTTAGTGCCGCAGGAACTATTACCTTTTCAGGACATTTCTATTGCTGAATTACTGAATTGGTCAATGTATAAATGGTTCAGGAAGCATTTTCATTCCTGACCTGTAGTTCCTGAACCACTTTTAGTCCTACTCAAGGGTAGCAGTGGTCGCATGGTACAGAAACTTCACAGTGGAGCCTCTAAGCCTGAACCAAGAAAGTTTTTGATATCACCAAAGGTGGCAAAATGACACAAACAGTCCAGTCTCAGTATATCATGGCCTACACAAGAATATATGATAACCTTCCCGAAGCTGGTACCTAACCAGGACCCACTGCAGTTCTGTAGCGTGGTGGATGCAGCGATTTGTGTACGTGTTATTTGTAGGGTGGTGCTGTCCACGGCACGCGTGCTGACTGCTGTTTCAGCCCCCATGCATGGCACTAGACAGACGTGAAACCTGAGAAAACTAAATGGCCCTGATGGAAAGTTAACATTGGCAAAAAGGGTAGAAAGACTTTTCTGTAGGTTGTGAATGTTTAGTTTCCTTTCGTTAAAAAATAAGCCACTATATATCAATGTTTAATCGTCGTGTTTTCTGTGTTAAAGATTACAGAATGAAAATAAAGAAATGCATACCCCATGGGAAATGACTTTGAATCAGATTTATGCATGTCTGCAAACTCACAAAAGTTAGCACCCTGCACGTGCAAAATCACAAGCCTCTGAAATTATTTTTGGGCTCGATAAATCACATTGCATGTGCTAAATTAATATATTTGCATGTTCTTCTCCCATTAGTTTGTGCACTTGGGACCACACATCCCAAATTGCATATTCATTAAGGCAAACATATTAAACGGACAATAGTTATTTTGCTCATTTGAAAGACTCAATCCTCAGTTCGCACCATTAGTAGATCAGGCGCGAGTTCAGCGCCACAAAGCGTTGCAGAGCGCTTTCTGCAAACGCTAACGATCCCGACTGAACAGCTGATCGCTGTCAGAGTTGTGCCTGCGCAATGGTGGGTGTTTCAAAATGGCAAAGAGTGGAGAGTTGGATGCAGTTGCGACTGATGTTATGAAGAAATTTGCCATTTCTGTGCTATTAGATGAGCTTATGGACAATGCACTGGAAAAATCGGCCATAGTTCCTGCCGTAACTGATGCTGTTTCTGTTGGAAGTGTTGGCCTTGCAGTCATCGTCAATGAAATGGAGTCTTCCGACGGCATGGGCTACACCCTCCGCCATGTTTGTTCCGTGAAGAGTCACACCGCGAGGCATCTTCCAGACCGTTAGCAAGCATTCGCTAACACTTTTTGGTGAACAGGTCGTTCAATGGCAAAGCGCTCGCAGATGTTACAAAACATTTTGTGCGCTTAACGCACCTCAGGTTGCACATTTGTCTGCGGGTGATATGAAGTTTACACATGTTTTTATACATGCAAACCTTTAGTAAATCAGGCCCATAGTGTGCTACCATTGTGTGACGTTTCATCGAAATCCAGTATTTATGGGGAGTTGCGCTTACAAGGTTCATGGACAGACAGAGAGGGTGACTCCTGTATAGACCCCCAAAATTTTGTTTGCAGAGGTTATAAATATACCCCTGGCAAACCACATATGTAGACAGTAGTTTTAAAGTCCAACAGCATTGCTGTCATACCCACCCAAATGTAGCACAATTCTGTGGGGGAAAGTGCTGACCCGGCAGCTCTGCCCAGCATGCTGCAGAGTGGAATTTCATCCTGCAACCTTTGGAAGTAACCACAGGGAAAGGGCCTGTGTGATTTTTTTTTTTTTTTTGAGGTATGATTTATGACACAATAAGAAGAATGCCTTTTACTTATACAACAATCATAATGATATATTATAAAACCAACAATAATATTGTATATGAAGAAAAACAAAACAATTCCAAACAAAAAGTTGCAGCATTTGGCGTTAAGACTGTGGATGTTCCACGTCACTTGTGGCCTTCCTATTTGTGTGTCACGTCCACTCCGGATGCTGTCGTCAAAACCCACAACGGCGCTAGTTGTGGATTTATGAGTATGAGAGAGAGAGCGATTGTGGGCATTGTTGTTTATGTTGTCTGTATGAGTCTAATTAAAGATTAATTTAGTACACAGTATGACAGATGTACAAGTGCTACAGTTCAAGTACATAAACAATGAGCAGCAAAGACAGGCAGAAAAAAAACCTCTCTGAAAGCTTTCATAGCCCACTTCTGTTGGTCCTGATTATTATTTTCTTCTGCGCCACTGCTGTCAATGGCCATTGCACAAAGAATGGATTGTAATGAAGCCTCGGCATGATGACTCAACAAAGTGGCTCCAAAGCTAATGAGGTCTGGCATATGCTAAAAGGAAAGTCGAAACCAGGTTGAAGTATTCTTAATTTGCAAGTGTCACTTTAAATATCTGCGTGTAGAAATTAGTCTACAAGAATAACTCAAGCATTTGCGCTGTTATGTAGAAGACAGAGGCAATGGTGACAGGCTGAACATGGGGATAAGATGGGGGTGGGGGCTGTCTGCGCCTGACTGGATATGGAGATTGGGTGGAGGGAGATGGACAAGGTGTTACCGGACCCAGGTATTCATCTGCTTCACCTCAGAGATGACCTGGCTCATTTTTTGGTGCTTTGCACATTGATTAATTTCCTCACCAGAAAACCTCTAACTACTCTAACTTGCAATATAAATAGCAATGCACCAGGTTCAAGTGCACATGGCTCTTAAATTCAGTGACAGATGACAATTGGATTGGCACTCAGATCACGTGCCCTGTATGTATAAATATGCTGGCCACGCCCTGATTGCATTTGTGTGATGCACTTGAGACCATGCACTCATCAAAATAGGGCCTAAAATCATTTCACTACTACTCAAGGATTCTCCTGAGAAACCTAATACCACAGTCATCCAGTCATTGTCCTCTGTGACTGGTGAGTATCAAGGTCTCACAACCACTCCATAAGAGGTCAGGGGGCCTAATTTTTGAAATATTGCATAGGATTCATTAGTAATTCATACTAAAAGTATATGTAAATTCAAAAGGCAAAAATGGCATACGAACAAAAAACATTAGACTTATAAAACCATTTGTGAACACACTTGCGAGCAAAATCCGCTTTATAGAACACACACTACTTTGAATTGTGCACACGAGGATTGGCCTCATATCCCACCCTCTACATGCCCTGGCGAGTGCCAGGATGTCGAGCGAGTACTCGACATCCAGGCGCATTTTTGAGAGGAATATTGCTGCGTGCTCCCACACATTGACGAGCCAATGCCGCGTGCGTGTCGAGCGTCATGCACGGGCCATCCGCTATCGTGTCGATCTTCCACGTCAGTATGAGTGCAAGGTGCCACTCGGCCAAAATCCGCATTTTTCCCCGGCTCCATCAGGTCAGACCATTCTCCGACAGCCGCAGCTCAGTGTGATAGGGGCTTACCCCACGTGACGCACATTTCATTTAAAAAACGTTATTATGGTCTTACCTTTACTTATAAAGTCTTTTCGTGTGTACCACTCCGTTTGAAAATAGCGGGTAATCTTCTGTCCCGTAGTCTGAAGCAAA
>OMMV01063084.1:0-11453 GCA_900302635.1 Chatrabus melanurus
AGAAAGTTTATTACGGAAACTGTGAGGTGACGGAGGAGCTGCTGAAACATGAGTTATACCCTGAAGTAGCGCAGGACGACTTCACGGCTTTGTATGAAAAAATGAAGGCGCTGATGAAGGTAATAAAACAACCGGAAGAAAGAGAGAGAGAAAAAAATCCATGTTGGAGTTCAGGACAAAAATCTGATCATAAAAATTCACTTTAGTCAAATTAGTTTAAGGCAGAACGAACCCTCAGAGTGAGGACTGATTTGTTTTAGTGAGGGTGTCCAACTAACGGTCCGGGGGCCACATGGAGGCCAAATTGATCTTTTTTTTATTCTTTATGTCACTTCTTAAACAGTAAAATTGAAGTTTTCACGTTGTTTTGATGAAAGAGTCTGAAATTCAAAGATAATTGGGTGGGTTTTAAAAAAATCACATTTTAATCTAGTTTAGCATTAATTTAGAGCAGTTTCCGTTCAAAAACAATTAAGGGTCCGGGGGGGCGGAGCCTATCCCAGCGGTCACTGGGCGAGAGGCGGGGTTCACCCTGGACAGGCGTGCCAGTCCATCTCACCCTCCCACTCACACCTACGGTCAGTTTAGAGTCACTAGTTCACTGAACCTGCATGTCTTTGGAAGTGGGAGGAGCCCCCGGAGGGAACCCACGGGGACAACACGCAAACTCCACCCAGAAAGGACCGGGTCGGAATCAAACCCGACACCTTCTGGCTGTGAGGCAACAGTGCTAACCACTAAGACACCGTGCCGCCTCGAAAACAGTCGTCTGGTTTAAACGCCGTCCTCGGGAGGTCTTCCAGGCACGTCCAACTGGGAGGAAGACCAGGACACGCTGGAGGGATTATACCTCCCAGCTGGCTTTGGGAACGCCTCTGGACCCCCCGGGAAGAGTTACAGGTCTTGGCTGAGGATAGGGAAGTGCGGGCTGAGCTGCTAGGTCTGCTGCCACCGCGATCCGGACGCAGATGAGCGTCAGAAAATGAATGAATGAATAAACGGCGTTTGAAATCCCAGAGAAGCGCTTCAGCTCTTCTGGTTTAGATCAGTTAATCTTAACTCGACCAGGTTTTGTTTTTTGGGACGTTTTTACTTGTTCTACACCAGGCGACACCGAGTCGATCGAGTGCCAACGGCCACATGGATCTCAAATTAAAATAATCACATTCTCTGTCAATATGAAACTATTTCCTGCTCTGTAATCAATAACCCCCTAAAAAGAAGAACTAGTCTTTGCTCAAACACTAAAATGCTTTTGTTTCTGAATAAAAGTTAATAAAGCATTCATTCACCTCCCGCTTGTGCAGCAACACAAGCATCGTCGCTTCAGTCATTCAGAAACCTTTTCTATGCACACAAATCATTTTAAGCACTTTTCATCCAGTCGATCAAAGTATTTATCGATTGATCGCTGTTTCCAGTGCTTCCGGCTTGTAATGTCGTGCGCTACACATTTTTGACCAGTAGATGTCACTAGTCTGATCTGTTAAATGAAGCCTCACGTCATGAAGCTTTTGCTGATGCGATTGGCCGTAAAACCGCTGCAACACTTTTTTTGAGGCTTCATCTCGCTGTTGACAACAAAAACAATTCATCACGTTTGAGAAGAAGTCGCCACTCAGTCTGACATATTTTACTTCAGAAATTAATTCAAACTATTCATCAAGCCTCAGTATATTCTTTTTGATTGACAAATTGATTGTTGATCAATTTTTTCAGACTTTGATTGGTAGTGCTGTCGATACAGGGCCGTACAGAATCCACTGATCGCTAGTAGCACGGCGCCCATCGTTGTTTAAACTACCCAACGCCACGGTTTCTAACCTCGACTTTAAGCCTAAGTTTTGAGCTTGAAATTCGTCAGTTGCCTCCTGTGCAGCTTGGACGCCACGATGGCCCGCTTTATCTCGCCATAATCACGGCGGTTTCTTATTGGATGCACTAGGAGCAAAAGGAACACGGTGCCGTGTCGACAGCCGCTTTGAGTAAAATGTGTAATATGACAGTAAATCTGAGAGTCTGTGAAGGTCAAAGGTTAGAAAAACAGAAACCGTTATTCTGCAAGAAATGAGATTTTTGCCTGAAATTGCTTTCATTTGTAATTCTGACTGTAACCCTTAGAAATATGATTAATGCCAAACTTAAACACTGAAACTAGCAGTGCACTCATTAGAGGTCATACGTCCGTCTCAAACTGTTGGTTTCTTCAATTTCTTATGTTTTACTTTTCAGCGTCACGCAGCTTTTTTCTACAATTGGTCCAAAATTTGTTGGACTTTTCCCGACTAGAGCCAACATTTTTCCCAAGTTTAATAAAAATGTTCCCCTCATGGAATTTACCTGATTGTTAATATTTTATTATGTACAGTTTGTCTGTGATATTTATTTTTCAGTATCACAGCCAGACTTTGTGATTTCAGAACTTCAAACCAGATTTGAAACATTAGTTTGGAGCCAGAAGTTTGGACTGCAGGTGCGGTCATGTGACTGATGTGAAACACGTTTGTAAGCCGACTTGAGTTTGGGTTTTTTTAAACTGATCTCTTTAGTCACCGTGGAGACCGGGGATCGGCACCGGCACCGATGGGCCTCAGGACCGGTGTAGGACTTCTAATCACAAGCCAGCAGTGTGGGAACTAGATTTGGACTGATGCTGACACGACTCCCGGGTTTTTTCCCCTCCCAGTCCATCGCCACGGCGGACATGGACCACAGACAGCTGGAGGCCTTCCTCACGGCCCAGACCAAGAAGCACGGCGGCGGCGGGGTGAGCGGCGAGCAGGCTGCTGCACTCTCTCGTTTCTGGAAGAGCCACCGGACCCGGGTGAGGGAGAGCTTGCTGGCTCAGAGTCGCTGGGAGCCCGGCCTCAGGGGCCTCTCCTGGAGGGTGGACCTCCAGACCGCAGCCAGTCAGGGGGACGCGGCCCACAGCGGTCCAGTTGCCCTCCTGGAGCTGGAGCTGGGCCGAGCGGGTCAGGTGAGACTTCCAGGGAACTACGGAGAAATGCTTTTCTTCCTTTCTTTTTTTCTGTGGGTTCCACAGCGAACAGAACCGGTTTGAAAAAACAGAAAACTTTATCAGTGGTGGAACAAACTGATTAGAAAAGGTTCTGGGAATTATTGAACCCAATCTAGAAAAAGATGTCTGGATAATTGGACTCTTCCCAAACTGTGTGACGGTGAAGCCGTCCCGCCCACCGTTAACCCGTATGGTTATTATAGGTGGTTAAAGTTAAAGTTATTTATTACAGTTTAAAACATGTTTGTTTGTTTGTTTGTTTGTTTGTTTTGGGGCCTGATCCTTTCTGATCAGATGTCGAACTCCACGTCTGATTATTATTTTAAATCTGTAAATCCAGATGACCTTTGACTCCCATTGCATGTAACAACAGTCGAAGAGCTGGATGTGTTTTCTGCTCTGATCCCGAGGGCTGAAGATTGTTTACTGTTGTTTATTTGATTATGTTTGTATTTTCTGTCTTTGTGAAATGTGAGCGCTGTGGATCCAGATGTCCTGAGTGGATTATTCGTTGTCTGATTGTGTGGCGTGGAGATTTAAAAGCTTGTCCTCCAATTTCAAACTGGTGTAGGTCAAAGGTCATCTTATGTCGCCGCTGGTTATCCTAAATCCCAGGAGTCGGCTTGACGTTGGTTCTCTGCACATTTTCAGGTTCCGGTGTTCAGTTCTGTGTGTTCGTTTTATTGGAGAAGCATTTTCAAGCCTGAACCAGTTTTCAAACATTTGAAACAGTTGAAGTTTGAAGCTGGTGCACAGCCTACTGGTAGAGTCTGGTACTGCAGCTATTCTAAAGGCGCTCAACTGAACATTTCTTGCGTAACTGTTGTGAAATACAGCTGGAAATTCTGTCGAACCCTCAGGATTTGAACATGTTTGAACCCGATTGTTCTTGGGTGTTCCCAGGTTGTTGTTTTTTAATCCACTGCACTGTGGTACAAAAATATACCCGTAAGTCTGACCAAAACGGTGACGGAAACAAAAGAAAGAAAGAAATTAGGAGTGTGCAGCCTTTTTACCTGAACGGGCCTAATGTAGGAAACAGGAAACTGGTATCTGCCCGTATGTACAGCAATGAGGCCCAGAAGGGCACGTGTTCGAGCGCATACTTCTGTGAAGGCTCCAGACATCCCCTGTTGAAATGTTTCAGTATTTTCTGACTTCGTCTCTTTATGCACATCCACTAGAAAATTTATCGGCCTCCACCAAAGACCAAAACATTCCATACGGCGTGCTAATTTAGCTAATGGCTAAATCCGATCAATCACTTCTGTTAAATAGGAAAAAGCTGTTTCTCCTCTTTTGTGCAGAGACTTGAATTAGTATCTGTGAAAGTTTCTACATCCCGTCTAAAAATACCAACTCATACAAACCAGAGCGACGCAAGATTCAGTCGATCAGGATTCTGCTCCCAATGTACGCAGGATGTCATCCTGGACCGCAGAAAAAATGACCAGTGCAGAAAAAAATAGATTTCAAACATGTTTAGAAAAGACAAATGTTCTCTGAAAAATGTCTGAAAAGGAGTAAAAAGAAGTATCGCATTCGACCCCCTTCTTTAAATTTAATCAATAATCTTTGTAACGTGCATCATTTTTCATCATCCATAACTTAATCAATTCAACAATTGTAATGATCCATGACTCAGTAAAGACAGATAATCAATATAAAATAATCCAAACGGTACAGATTACATCCGTGTGCACGTCTTGTCACCTGATCGTTCCCATCAATCATTATCTGTCACATGATCTGTTTATTTTTATACATCCTTTTAAATTTGATGAATGTTGGACAGTTTCATGTTCCCTCGTGTGGAATCGTTTCTGAATGTTGCTCAGTAATAAGTGATTTTTTTAAGTTTCAGTGCCTTTAATTGTAGAACGAGTTATTGTTGTCACTTTGTGACTCTTGTTTTATTCCTGGTTATGCCGCTTTGTGGGAATCTGTCGCGACATTGAATGACTTCTTTTCCCGACCAGATCGTAACAATTTCTGCAGGTATTGTGAAAATCCGTTTATTATTCAGTAATGTTGGTGATAAAGAAGGCGACGCTGGCAAAAACACAACCGCCGCGATAAGACGATAAAAGGCCACATTTTTTATGTACGTTTGCTGCACTTTTGTGTTCACATGTTGTCACCATGCTGCTGGGAAACTTTAATCTTGTTAATGAGTGAGAAGTGATATTTTTAAAAAAATTTTAAAAATCTGTTCTGGTATCATCAAAGTCGTGTGTCTGTCTTTCTCTGTCTGTCTGTCTGCCAGGACTCAGAGTTTGTGTGTCTGGAGTTTGATGAAGACAAAGTGAACCAGCTGCTGAAGAAGATGTCGGACATCCAGCAAAGCATTGACGGCATCGCTCACCGCAGCTGAAGCTGCGACGCCGCCACACACGGACGGCAAACCGCTTCTCCTATCAAACCTTTATTAAGCAGACTGTTGGCGCCGCTGGACCTTCAGCACAGTTCTGCTGAACGTGTTGATGTGATCTCGACGCGTCTGACTTGTGACTCGGGATTTTTACTCGGTAACGTTTGTATTTCCTGACCTCTGAACCCTGGCAGGCCCTGAATGTCACCCGTTTATAAATGATGCACTGCCAAGAGGCTGGAATGAGTTCAGAGACGACTATCTCTTTAAGCCCGTGCGGCCAAACTCCGATCCTGAGCTCACCAGGCGGCGAGCGCGGATGCACGTCGCGTGCCGGTGCACGGGACACGTGCAGCTCATTAATTTTCCAGAGGAGCAAAAACCTGCAGCGCCTGACAGAGTTTGATGTCGCAGCTTGAAGCAGTTAGACTTTTCTGAGTGTAACAGTACTTATACGTGTTGAGAAGCTCTTCCACTGTGACCAGAGTGAAAATCTGAAAAAATCCTGTTTTTTTTGTTTTTTTAATCTGATTATATAGAGACGATGAATACGTCCGTAGAACAGCAGCAACAGAAACAGGATCCCAGATGGCACCTTTCTTTTTAACATTTGCCGTATTCATACCATATGATCATGTAACCTCCACCAAGCAGGTTATGTGATTACCTTTGTTTGTTTGTTTGTTTACGGAAAGGTTTTTCATTAATATCTGTGAAACTTGATTTAATAATCAGTCTTATAAAGAGGAAGAACCCATTAAATGATGCTGTTGATCAGGATGTGGATTTCTGTTTCATAGTAAGATTTCTCAAAATTTTAATCTTTTCCTCTTAAAAACAGTTCTTTTTCTAATTAAATGGGCCGATGTGGGCGACAGTCAGCCTCACTTAGGGGATCAAACCCAAGTTTAATTTCAGATAGCAACAGCTTGAACAAGGCTGACATTTACATATTTGTATCAAAGTAATCTGTTTCTATGCTCGGACACAATGCTGTTTTAGGTTTGCATGTCTGTGTGTGGATGCATTCTTAAGAACAATAACTCGGTCATAAAATGTGGCTGATACACCATAAGTAACCGCTGCAGTCTGCACGCTACATCAGCTCATTACCTTTTGGCTTTGTTTGGAGTGTAAATTCTCATAAGGATGAAATGGCATTATTTGAGAGTCCTTTGAGACTTTTTATTCACAATGAATGAATACTAAAGTACCACAAATAGGATGATATACTAATCATTTACACTGTAAGCTTCGCACATACTTGATGTATGTTAAATATGTTCATTTGCTGCCTTAACCCTAATCAGTACACCTGGGCTCCAAGCAGCCCCCAGGTGTATATTTTTGAAACATTTTTTTAAACCATTATTCAGATGAAATTTGATGTAATTGTCACCTATACAGTTGTCTTCAGTTTCACTTATTTTGATGCAGTTTGATTAAATACTGTGGGCTCCAAAATAATTTTTCTCATGGGGTCCGCTTGGACCCCAGTTTGATATAATGGGATCTGGTCGGACTCCATAGCAAAATTTTGAGCTTTGTTTGAATTTTTCAGAGCTACTGAACTTTATTCAGGATATTTGCATCGGAGCAGCTGCAGGGAGTCGGGGTGGGTATTGAATTTTTGTACTGAAAAATTGTTTGAAAAAAGTCTCAAGTCTTTCAAAATGAAATGTGGTTTATCAGCCAGATACTCAAGTCTCTTTTCAAAATAGCTGCAAAATGACCCGATCTAGTTATGTTGCAGATATCTGCAGGACTGGCATCAATAAAAACATGTTAACAGTATTAAAGAAGTAGTTCTGGTGGGGTCCACATGGACCCCGGGTGTACAGATTAGGAAGTTTCACCATGTGTACTGATCAGTTTGTTTGCAATGTAAATGTACTGCAGCTTGGAACTAACTGAAAGTTGATAATGAGTCCTTTATGTCTGCGGACCCTTTCACAATGATTTTTGAATAATTAATTTTATTTAAATACGATGAATCTTGCAGTGAACATTATTTTAAATTGACATAAAAATAATCATTTTAAAGTAGTTTGATATTCATGTCAGAGCATTTTAAAATGTCCAAAAACGGCAATAAATACAGAGTACCTCTGTAAATGTAATGCTTTAATATGGTTATGTTAAATTTGTTGAGGTCAGATCTTGTTTGATCTCGTTAAACTGAGCAGCAGTAATCTGGCTTCATGTGGCCATCGCTGCCCTACATGGGTAATATTTTTATTTATTTGATCAATGAGTTTTTGGGATGATATCACAGAGAAGCCTGAGGTCAGAGGTTAAAGTATCTCGTATTAATTTAATCTGATCCGTAATGAAATCACTGTAATTATGTGGCTTTGGTCCAGCTGAATGTGAAATAGACATTTCCACAAACAATTGTGGATTAAAGGCTGCCTGGTATGTGTCATTTAATCCTTTTAAAAAAACTTCCAGCTTCAGCACAGATGCAGTTTCTGTGGTCAGGCCGTCATTCAGTCTAACGACATGAACATTTCCCCTTTAAAGTGTGTGTGTGTGTGTGTGTGTGTGAGAGAGACCCAGGCTGAAAATTTAACACTGTGCCTTTTTCTGGAACAATTGAACAAACGGGTTTGAAAACGACGTACGTTTGTGTGTCAAAAAACGCCCAACAATCACTCCTTGTTGAAGGATGGGTTTTTTTGGGGGGAGGGGTCCAGGCCAGAACAAGAAGATTAGCCTAAAGTTCCCAAAATGAGTTAGTCCGCCTGTGAAAACATTGGACTGTATTACTGTAAAACACTTCAATGTGTGAAAATCCCCCTGACATTAAGACCTGCTGGAAGCTGTGGGAGGAGTCAGTGAGCCCAAAGAGCTGCGTGGTGCAGCCTGCTGGTGTCTCCACACGGTGCGTCGGGACGCAGAGCAGTCAGTTCACCGCTTCTGGACCGAATTCTCAGAACCAGATCTGACAGACTGACAGCCACCAACTGTGTCCAGGTCACGGTACGTTTTAATGTGACGAATTAAAAGAGGAACAAGTTTCATCAATAAACAGCTCGAGCGTAGAACACAGCCTTAAAGGTGGGTGCCATGCAGAGCGGTTTTATTGACTTATCAATGGATTTGTTTTTGCATTGTTTTATTCCTTTTTAAATGTACTTTGAATTCTCTGTGGTGCATTCAGTATAGTCAGAAAAATAGGCACCTCTGTACAATGTTAAACAGTTTTGCAACAAATACAGCATTATGTGTCGGACGAACAATTATTTCCTTTATTTATTAAATCTGTAAAGTTAAAAAATATTGTTTAGTTTGAATGAAATGAGAAAATGGCAAAATGTAGATAACTTCTTAGAACCAGAGCAAACATCCATTTATTTTCTCCAAAAGTACAAGAATCCAAACGTTCACTTATAGTTTTTGTCAGCCAGTTTGAATCTAGTTCAACATTACTTTAAAACCAGTCAGTTTAAACCATTTACCACTAGTTTAGATGTTTACTAGAACTTCAAAATAAGATAAAATGTGGTTTAAACCAATGGTTAAAAAGCAGCTAAACCATTTAATTTTTAGTATACAGTAATACAGCTTACATGAAACAGAGAAACAGCAAATCTTTACTATTTGATCATGTAGAAAGAACATTTATTTATCGTAAATGGCAATCAATTATGAAAACGTTTATTTTTCTGATAATCAACTAATCAATCAATATGGAAATTGTTTCAGCTCTATTGGAAAATATGCAACAACAGAACTAGTTTAGATGAAAGAAAATGTTTGGTAATAAATAAGACATTTTAATTATTTCTGTGCAGACTGATTTTTATGCCAGAAGAAGAACCTCCACCAAGAAGGATTTCGCCTTACGACAGTGACAGTCGATGACACGGGTCAGTTTTTTCTTTATCAAAAGTAGAATGAAATTTACATGTACCAAATTTTTTATTTATTTTGACTCTAAAATTTGAAATACCTTTTATTTAAATGTGAACATTTTTACTTTATTAAAGTGACAGGTCCTACAAAAGCACATTTTAGTAGCATTTATCATTTAAGGCTGTAACAGTTTGACATGTCAAAAACTATAAAATCAGAGCTTAAATTATATTATGTTTATCCATTATTAGTCTGGAAGATTAAACTAATACAGTAACACCTACAGATATTGAAACTATATAGTATTTTATAAAATACATCTTCTGTTTTTCAGATCTCAAACTATAAAGTGTTTGAAGGAACTAAGGGTAACACATGTATGAAAATCGGCCGTTGATGGTTCCACAAATATCCTCCTGGTTCTTCTTGGATTCTTCCTGCACCATGGAACTCGTCCTTGTAATGTCAGGACACCAGCTGAATGACTGATCGTCTCCTTGTCCATTACAGGTAACACACTCATACATTGCCGGGTCGCTTTGTAATACAGAAAAAAGCCTGCAGAATAACAACAGTTATTTCATTTTAGAGTGCAACAGAATACTCGGTCTACCTCTGAGTGCTGGGATTCTGAAAAGTCCTCTCAAAATTTGAATGAAATTGAGCCGACATGATGTACCACCAAGTCTATATGCCAATCTGACTCCCATGTACTTCAATAATGCCACCAGGAGATGGTGCTGTATTCTTGGACATGGATCAAAAAAAGGTCTGGGTAACGATGACAGTGCTAATTATTGTAATTGGCTCCACAAAGCCTGTAATCTTTTCATAGAGACTTTAATTATCTCTATAGACCAACTATAAACTAGAGACGGCACTTTAGCAACTTTGAACCAGTTTTGAAACAATTGTTGCTTTGAAATGTTTTGAAATTTTGTTTGAAGTTAGTACACAGACTACTGTCAGATCGTGGTACTGCACTTATTCAGTTCAACTCAATTTATTTATGTAGCGCCAAATCACAACATAAGTCGCCCCAAGACCCTTCACAAGGGTACGGTCTAACGTTACCCTTACCCTGTAAACAAGATAAAATGATATTTGACAAAGTGACTGATGTTTCAAAACACCTGTGTCAGTCTCTGAGGATATGAACATGTACGTATCGATCGTGGGCATTAAAGTGTTCATATCGATCAATTCCTGTGTGTCTTGGATGATATTTTCATCTTCAGATAATACGTTGGTCTCCAGTAACTCATCACCTGCAGCCTTATAAAACCGGTCTTTGCTTTGACAAAAACATGACCTGGATACAAAAGCAGGGAGGAGCCATTGCTGAACGGCCTTGAACGGCCAGATCATTTAGTTTTTGGGTTTTTTTCTCGCTGTGGGTGAGAAACATTGTCTTCTGCTTTTTGAAGGTGCTTCGTCCACACTGAGTTTCTGTTGTAAACATCATTACACAGTTTATCTGGCGGGCGTATCTTCCTGCAGTAGAAGTATTTTCTTTCTCAGCCTTTGTCTCAAATGTAACTGGACACTTAAGGCGATACTTGACTCTATGACATCACTGATTCCAGAGAGCCTAACAGGACGAGATAATTACTACTTGTACAATATTCTCTCTGATTTTGATGCTGTGAAGGTTTTCTTTCTGATCTGCTTTACAAAATATGAAGAGAAGGTGAGTCTTTGGGATGCACAGGACTGGATTTCCTGTTCCTCAAGACATTTTGATGGAAATGTATTGATTTTTAACTTGAAATCATTCAGTGTGTGTAAATGAGACACAGTTTGGTTTGTGTTGTTATATTTGACCAAAGTTCCAAATGATTTCAGCAATAGATTCACGTCTGTCCAATAGGCCATAGTTAACACTTTTTCCAGTGTTCTACTTACAGTACTCCAACAGTACTTTGATGCTTATTTGAAAGTATTAAATAGTAAAATATCTAAAAGAAAGAAATATCATTTCAACACCTTTTTCTATCGTTAAAAGCATCCATGGCTGTTTTATGATTTAAAATTACAAACTCGCTATAGCAGAAATTTTAGGTAAGAAATTATGCATTTTCTATTATTATTATTATAGAGTATTGTTTTCCTTAATTTCAGTACAAAATGCTGAAAACCATTTTATAGATGGCCTTATATATATATAAATATATATTTATATAAATATATTTATATATATATATA
>OMMV01063108.1:0-14341 GCA_900302635.1 Chatrabus melanurus
ATCTGGGGCGCCAAAAAAATACTGTGAAATAACAGAAAATTACTTTCTCATAAAAATACGGTTATTTTCCATAATTAAAATACAGTTTGTAGTTGTAATTTAACAAGATTTTGCCTTATTTTTTTATAATTGTTGCCGCTCCTATTGCGCCGGCCATACTCGGCACTGACAAGACCGGGAAGCGAACCTCCGGTCTTCGGGGGCAGCTGCGCCAAGCCAAAGCTTGACGCTTAGACCGCTGCGCCACCGCGGCGCTCAATTGTAGTTATTCTCAATGAAAACATTAGTCAATTAACAAAGAAATTATAGTAAAATTACAAATTAAATAGTTATTTTACTTTTAATTTCTCAGTAACTTTAAATAATTTTTTACTTTTTTTAGAGTTTTTAAGTTGAATTTTACAGTTTATTCCCTTAAATAACAGACAAATATTTGTGAAATTACGATATATTTCTGAACGTATTTTAACAATAAATATATGTATTTCTAATAGGTTTTTTTGTAAAAGAACAGGAATATTGTGTGTTTTCACAGTTACAGTGATTTCATGTTATTTTACATTTGACATGTAAAATCACAGTCTCTTTTTGTGAATTAAATGGTATTTTAAAAATACAGACAAAATCTGTAAAATAAACAGTAAAATTCTGTTATATTACAATTTTTTTTTTTACAGTGTACAGTACCACCCGAACCGCCTCCTTATATGCTATGCGTTGCCTATTCTTGGTTTTACTGTGATAAAAGGCTTGATTTTTATGGAGGTGTAAACCAAACATAGTGACTTTGATCCGTTCAGTTTCTGAAAATGTTCTTTATTGCTTGCATTGAAGCTTGTAACATCCACCAAAGTATCGTGATTTTTTTTTTGTCACATTATTAAAAACTGGCACCAACAGCAGAAAACCAGGTAATGATGGTCTATGGATTTTCTATGGATTTTCTTGTCACTCTGAACCATCTGTACAACAATATTATTTACTTGTGCCATGAATCCAGGGCCCCTAATGTTCCCGTGTGTGCTGTCACTCTGGCTGGCTGTTGTTCTCCCAGCGGAATCCTTGTTGTTGTTTGGATTCTTTTGAAAGATTCCTCAAAGAGCAAAACCATTTTCTCCAAATATAGCTTGCATAGTCATTTTCTATAAATGATCAATTACTTGACACACACAAGAATTTTTGCTGAACTGTAGACGAGACGAAGTTTCAAAGGATTGTTTTAAACAAAAAACTCCCACAGGGTTTTTTTCTTCATCTTTAAGTTATTGCTATGCATGTTGCTCTGTGCAGGACAATAGCTGTGGATGTTTTCTCTCAAGCTCATTCGATTATTACAGCAGTCCAGTGGTTTAAACTCATTTTGTCGTTATGCTCCCTGGATGAATGAGATGGCCCTATGCAAGATAAACACCTTCTATCTATATGGAATCACGTGTCACTGAAATTGCCAGTTATTAGGAATCTAAATCATTGTTTTAAAAAAATCCACATACATGCAGTTAATGTCCCCAGAGAAACACAATAGTTTGCAGTGATGATGAGGAGTGACACCACAGTGGGAACAATCGGAGTCGATGCTGGATATTTGCAATGTGCACAGTAAGCACACACATACGGACAAAGGTGGGAGAGTGTCAGCTTTCTCTGCGACTACGTAAGCCTTGTTCAGACTGAAGGATAATGGGCAAGTAGCTTCTTAGCTGTATGTGTGGTAAGTCGAAGCTTAGCCCACTCCTTTGTTCAGGTCTCCAGTTAGTATCAAGCAGAGACAAGTTAACACAGGATCAAACGCCCCTCCATACCTCCCACTGTACAGGCAGACAGCACAGCCAGTAGACCTCCAATGGAGCATTAAAGTTGGACACACAAAACCCAGCCCATGATGTATTGTGGCTTTCTTTGGCACTGAATGACTATTTACTCCTCTCTGTCAATATTTGTCATGTAAATAAATGTGAAAGCAGTGGAGAGACAAAGGCACCACAACAATAAAAGGTTCTACTTAACTACACAAAATTACATTTGAACGCTCAACAAATGACTCATAATTGACAATTCCAACTGCTAATTAAAAACATTGTAACATCCGTTTCAGATGTCACCTGTAGCCATGAGCTGTAAGTAGTGATTAAACGAAAGCGATCACAGTTACAAACAGTTGATATAAGTTTCTTTTGCATTGTGGTTGGACTCAGCCTTAAAGACACAGTGAGGAGCTCTGGCGTCTGGAAGGAGCTCAGGTGGAACTACTGCTCCTTGTTACGCCTTCCTTTGGAGGGTTTTTGGGGAGCAGACCCTGGAGTAGACCCAGAACATGCTGGACAGACCATGGGTCAGTGGGTGGAGCAAGTTTTCCTTCAGCCGAAGGGTCAAAGTGACCAAATCCCACTTACTTCCCTCTGTGTGTTGAAGTTCTTAACATCTGCGATATCAAGTTCCACCATGAAATGAGCATGAAGAACACAAACCTCTACAAGTGGGACTAGTATTAGTCTTTGAGTAATACCTTTTTTTATCGTGGCATATACAGCACAACGTAAATATTACAAGAGTTGTTGTGACAGTTAGAAATTCATTTCATCATTACAGAACAAGTAGCAGCGTTGCTATTAAAATAAACCAGAAGCTTGTGTTGAATTCAGTTTGAAGATGTTATCATCAAAGGGTTTATGATTCATTCAGTATGCCTTTTTGTATGGAGGAAAGGAGAATAGAAAACGATGCATGGCAGACGCACCAAGCTTCAGGCATTATTGTCTTTGATTTCAGTCATTTATGTCTGCAGCCATTCCTTGTATTTGTGGTGTGTACATGCATTTCTGTCACAAGTTTTCTGAATTTCTCACACATCATTTTCAGGCGGTCATTAACGTTTGCTCACGTAACACTTCATTATGTTCTCTGGGGATGGATGTCTCTTTATGCTCTGTCTCTGATGTTCCTGTTTGCACAGAGCTGCTGATCTTTTCATTGCCGTTCCATTTTATTTACCTGTTAAAACCTGGAGGATCCTTGGTTACCGCTGGAATGACTTTGTGTCAAACGAGCGGTTAGTTAAGGAGACTCAGGTGAGGAGTATCACTTGCATTGTGAGGGAGCGTCAAGTACGACATTTTGGCTATGTGCATGTTTCTCCGTGCATAATCCAGCACGCAGGCGCCTCTGTGTTGAGGACCTCAGCTGCTGGAGAAGGCCAAGGCGACGCCCACGTTTCACCTGGCTGCGGCACTTAAATGGTTACTTGGTCTGCCTGTGTGGTTGCCATCCAGGACCCAGGGCGGTTCCGTAGTGTGGTGGATGCAGCACCAGCACATGCTCCCAGACCAGACATGACCCGACCTGATCTGAAACCGAGTCAATAGCTGTGATAGAAAACCCATGGAGGGACAACATGAATAGCAATACGCAAATATATGTGTGACGTCACCACAAGCGCTCTGTGTTCATGGGTTGTTTAACATGTAACAAATAAACAAATAGAGCTGGATCCAGCTCTATTTGTCTATTTGTTACATGTTAAAGCTCAAACCGGCAGGATATGGTTGTTGGCATGTGTTATTGTCATCTCCATTTAAGTATGGGCTCCTTTATGATTTTCCGAGCAGTTCTCAGTGCTGTTGTTTGTGAGTGCTTCAAGCACTGTAGTAAGTGTGAAGAAGATCTAAAGTTGTGATTTAATGTCGCAGTGTTTGTTTAAGTGAGGACAGGACCGGACCAGTGGACCTCAGATAATTTGACTTTGAGATGACCGCAGTCGAACACAGACTACAGAAAAGATTATATTCTCCTCCACAGTATATAAATGATTCTATGGATCACAAAATTTTACAGCATTGTGCCCCCGCTTACCCCCAAAAAGATAAATAAGCTTATTTTATCTGTACCTCCATGATGTCCGTCGTCTGTCCAAGTTGTTTTAAGCTTCATAGAACAAAATAAGGTCATTGATGCTTTTCTTATCTTCTTCTAGTCCTGTCTCAGTCAAAAGTCAGTCTTTTGCCTCCAACTACTCATCAGAATATCAGCTATGATTGCAGTGCATGACAAAAGATAAAGACGGATATTTTTAGCTCCAAATATAGTATTTTACTACTGCATAGTAAATACCTCGTATTTCTACCCATTTCTGTAGTTATTCGACAAATTTATACACTATTTGGTTTTATTTGATCTCTCGCTCTCTCTCTCTCTCTCTCTCTCTCTGTATATATGTGTTGGGTTATTCATCTTGGATTCCTTTCTGTCCTTTGAAAAGGCTGATTGGTGTTACATAACCACAACAGTAATCATCACCATCATCATTACCACTGTCATCATTAGCAGCAGAATGCTCGCTGTAATTGGTCGTATAAAAATAATGCTTTGTGTTGGTCTGTAATATCTAGTCTCAGGTTAAAACAAAAGCTCTCTCACATGCCAAACATTAATTACCAAGCCAAGGTTGAAGAGCAGCAAAGTTTTAGTGACAAAACTTGATCTCAATATTAAATAAAATCTGAATTACAGTAGTTGCAAGTACATTGCATATTATTATTTATCATTACAGCAGGATGCAGTAAAAGGATTAGGGAAAAAAATCTGCATGTGATTCTGTATGAAAAACGCAAACTCCAGGCAGGACTGAGCTGAAGTTGCATTTAGAGGGAACTCAAACACCTCTTTTCAGGAAAAACACAAAAACATTTTCAGGAATGTGGGGGTTTTTTTGAGGACGAGAGGACAATTCCTGCTCAATGTTAGGACAGACTGATGTGCAGCAGGTCACTAAGATTTTATAGAAAGACTCACAAATGGAATAAAAACGATACACAAGTGGGTCACAGAACAGAAATCCTCTGAACATGAGTAACTTAATATAAATATTGTGTTTGTAAATGGTGGGGTCCAGAGTGGAGGCTCAGTTTACACTAAAAGCTGAAAGCCTCTGGCAGTTTTAATGCGGCTTTGAGCACCGCTGATCTCTCCTCTCTGCCTGCTGCCCTCGTTTTATGCCTGACAGGACTTCAGCACCTTGGACAGCACCGTGGAAGTGTGCGTGTTGCTCTGGCACTGCTCAGAAAATGCATCACTCTTCACCCTCTTTTTAGCCTTTTTCAGAACCATTCTGCACTGAAATGCCAGAATTATCCTGCAGCAGCACCACCTCAGTGCCCCCGGACTACCAGCGGCCACTTTTAAACCCTGTGCAGCCTGTCAACCAGACACACTCATGGAGCACAACATACGAAAACAAACAAACCCAGCAACATCCTCCTCATAATCACATCACATTTAGATCGATTTACTGCAAACAGCAACACCCGATAAAAAAGTCATTTCAAAGTGAAAACAGGTGAGGACCACTGGCCTGGTCCTGTCCTCCCAGGGGACACTTGAAAAGTTAAACACTGTGAGATGAAAATAAAAAGAACGCTTTTTTGCAACTATAAGCATTTCAGCGTACTCGTCCTGTAATTCCTCAAAAAAAGCAGAAAACTGGCAGTACTGCAAGCTTTTCATTCTGTTGTAGTTAATGTATTTCACCATGACAAACATAATATTTTCACATTTTAAACATTTATTACGGTGCCTTCTGATGATTAATGAAGTGACATGTATAGACGGGATCTGTTTTTATTCTGAATTTTTATATATATTTCTAGCATCTTTGCAATCATTAATGAGGTATCATTAGTGCTTATAAAATGCTGACAATTCCATGGAAAAAAAAATGTACGTTTGAACACCTCATGCTTTTTGTGCACCTGAAATCTGTTTTGTATCTAAACTGTGGAAACCGTTTCTGAGCCAACCAGAAAGAAATGCTTGGAAAGATGCCAGTGCTGAGCTCAGTGTTGCAGGCGGTGTATTTTCTGTCATGCTTTGGCATATGTTGCAGCATGCATTAGTTTAACATGTGCTGTTTCTCTGGGACCGCCCACCACCAGCAGGCGTATCCAGCCCGCGGGCTGCCAGTTTGATACCACTGTCACGTAGTGTTTCAAAGAACAGTTTTCACCATTGGCACATTTCCGTCTCTTTGGGAGGAATTTTGTGATAGGACTGTGCAGAAGGCGGGTTCCAGCGTCAGTCCAGGGGCCCGTCGGCGTCAGTTGCGCTGAGAGATGCGCGTTCACGGAGCCGGAGGAAGGAGGACCGCTGCCGTCCCTCCGCCGCGCCTCACTTCTTAATAACCTCCCCATCACCCACATCCACATCCCATCATCACACGCACAGCGGCTCCTGCGTGGAATTCTGCTCGGGATTATGAACGTTTGTTATTTCTGCGCTGGTTTAAACTGTCCGGGATCGTCTCTGCGCGCAAAGGTAGGAGCGCATTGGAAAGCTCTGCGCGGTGCAAGATTCATCCTTCTGCTTTTGAAAGAATGTTCCTCATGTCACATTTGGTTTAGTGTGGCCCAAACACTGATTAGTTTAAAGGCTGATAGTTGATTTTGTCACGAATATTGGGGAATAAGTGGAAAGCGGTGAGATGGAAAGTTTCAGTTCACTGAATGGCTTTACAATAAAACACAAACTGCGCAAACTGCGCACGATTTATGTTCGATATCAGTAAGAAAAAAAAATCAATTCGGAAATATCAATCCTTTAAATGTTTTTAAAGCGAGGTGGTAAACCTCTGGATAGCAGCCAGACTGCCACCGTGTGAGGAAAAGCTGCAGCGCAGGAAACAGACACGTTTCCCACTCACTGTGGAAATCCTTGTGCTGCTTATTGAATCCATTTTGTGGTGCGCGTGTGTGGGACTGACAAAGTGGGAATGATCCTGCAGGGACCCGTGTTTGGTGAATCTGTACCTGTTTTACTTGTTTTTAGCTCAGGTTTTGTCATACATTAAATATTTGTATCACATATTTGTGGTCTCTTTTAAATCTACACCGACGGTTTCAAAGTGGGAGCCCAGGGGCTGGATGAGGCCGTGAGACAGTACTTCACGGTCGGTGTCATTCCTTGTGTCTTTCGAGTTACACTGATAATTAAAAATTAACATTGTTTTTTTGTTTTTTTTTAAAGGCTGGGGATTTAGGGGCAGCACATTGGCTTAGTGGTTAGCACTGCTGCCTCACAGCGACAAGGTCCTGGGTTCTCTTCCTACCCGGTCCTTTCTGTGTGGGGTTTGCATGTTCTCTTCCTCCCGCTTCCAAAGACATGCAGGTTAGGTGAATAGGTGACTCTAAATTGACCGTGAGTGAGAGTGTGGATGAGTTTGTCTGTCTATATGTGTCGGCCCTGCGATAGACTGGTGGCCTGTCCAGGGTGTCCCCCCCCCCCCCCCCCCGTGACCCTAAACTAGAATAAGCGGGTTCAGAAAATGAATGGATGTAATGAAAAACAACTGAACCAGCCTTCATCCTGGCCTGGAATAGAAACTATTCAATTTGGGGCAAGTCTCTAAGTGTGTTTGTGTGTGTGCACGCGTGTGTATTGGGGTGGTGGGGGTTGGTTACATGTTTGACAACATATTGACTTCTTGTGGGCCTGTCATTATTATTATATTGGCAGCATGGAGCTAATAACCATAAATATCTAATGTTACAAATGCACAGATAAATGATTTAGTAAACTCGCTAAATTGGGAGCACTTTAATATTATGCATATTTATAGAAAAAAGCTCAACAAGTCCATTTTAAAGACAACTGCATGCTACCCAGAGAAGCCAGGTTACTTCTGAGTCATTGCATTATCAGGACTATTCTAACTAGTTAGCTCGGTCATTAGCTCAATCAATTCATCAATTTAAAGTACTGACATCTGACTGCACACTATGGGCCCTATCTTGATGATATATAGCGCACAGTCCACTCTCACTGAAAGCAGCCAGAGCAAACGTTCCAGTCCAACTGTCTTAGATAGTTTGGCGAGATTAATTTCTCAAAGATCTGCCCATCTTTCTGGAGCCGCCTGTGCCAGCAAAAGACCACAGTTGGCTTGCAGCCCTTCATGTCCCCGAGCAGCACATTCATCACAAAACTATCTGATTTTGATTTGTGTGGTTAGATGACAGAGGGATAGACTTACATGTGATCAATACTTCCAAGCAAACACAGCCTCGTATTGTTTAGGGAATGTAAAAAATGCAATGGTTAGTTTTTTCTCAGTCGTTGTTGTTGATTGCCTGAAGACTCAGTACAGTTCCAGGACCACCCTTTGGTTATCCAGTGGACTAAGGGGTCCGGATTCACTTAATGTTCTAAACCCAGTGTGCTGTGACTGATGTCGGAGCAAATCGTTCCTGCAGGCTGAAGGTTGTGATGGACAGGCAGCACAGGAGGGGGTGGGGTCTCAAGGGTTCAGCGGGGAACAGACGATATTACAAAACATGTCGATGAATGTGCAGCAGAGAAGCTGTAGGCAGCGATGCATCATTCATGACCAGTCAGTGATGGTAGTCATGCAGGTCAGCCCATACACTATCCCACACTATTTAATAATTAAACGTGTGTGTCCTGAAAAATATGTGTCCGGCATATAAATCTGTAAAGAATATGGAAGGGAGGTGCAGGGTGACCGGCGCCACACCGGGAATTGAATTGGCTCCCACAGAATTTATGGAAAATCATCGACTGCAACCTCATGGCGAGTCTTTGAGCATTTGGCATCTAGAACCCTGTGGTGGTAAGGAAACACCTTGGGTCCTGGATGGCAACCACCTAGGCAGACAACCAGTCCATTCCCACCTCTCAAAAGTAACCATCTATCTGCCGCAGCCAGGTGAAATGTGTTCGTCCCCTTGGCCTTCTCCATTGGATGGTAGCTCGCACTGTGAAGGGGAAGAGGGACAAACCGTTTGCAGCTTCATCTCCAGAAAAGACAAAGCCACAGGTAGAGGTGGGCGATATATATCGTCTACGATAATATCGTGAATGTTGTTTTAACGATGTGCAAATTGACATTGAGTATTTAAATTAGTTCGCCAAAAAAAACAACGCGCGCTGAAACTCTGCGTTCAACAGAAGCCCTCCTCACTACAGTAGTAAGGCTGTTCACGGAGTTTTGTAGTGAACCTCATACACAGCACGGCATTCCACAACATGTTAGCAGAGTATTAGCCAGCGCTCCATTAGCACAAGCGAGACCTTTACAAACGTGGCAACTTGCGGGAGAGGGGTTCGACACTGTCAGTGATTGAGCAGGCAGGGCGACGCAGGACCCAAACATTAGTCAGCGTGGATGATTGCACCAGTAACCTCGGGTAGCAGATGTTAACGGTGGCGAGAGGACGGCTAACAGCAGCTGCTGGGCTAACAGCGGCGGCTAACAGTGGCTAGTGGACGGCGTCTATCGGTGACTGCTAACGGCGGCTAGTGGATGCTATCGGCGCCTACAGCAGCTGCTAACAGTGGCTAGTGGATGCTAACGGCGGCTAGTGAATGCTAACGGCGGCACTCTATGCTGAATGCAGACCAGCGCTGCCTTCCTGCTCAGCGAGGAAACGCACGGATTTAGTGAATCGGATTTCATTTATCATTAATCGGTCAATCAAAAACATCTCTGCAGCCCCGGGAAAATCACTGACATATGTTGATTTTTGACCGGATTTCGTTCGAAATGGGCCTGAAAATTAACTTGCGACGCCGGGCAAATTAGTGTGTGGCGGTCCGTATGATCAGTCCCGTGAAGCCCTGTTACCGTGAAAACTTTGGACTTCTCCGACTCCGACAACGTAATAAAAGTAACTTGTCCCGGACAATCATTAATATCGACCCCTGTTTAACTCAGGCAGTTATAACAGGCAATTAAAAAGCACATTTTTAAAGGATATCGACCAATTATCGTTATCGTCAAAATCCCAAAAAATATCGCGATATTATTTTTTGCCCATATGGCCCACCCCTAGCCACAGGATCAATTCGGATCAATTCTGTCCAAAATTGAACCACTTTATTCTTGACTAATGCACAACCCATATTGGCTCCAAACTGCTTGAGTTAAACTGTTATGACCTTGGGTAACCTTGAAAGGGCAAACTCAAGGTCAGGTGAGTTTGACTTTTCAGGGTTACCCAAGGTCAAAGGTCATGTGCCCAATAGGTGATATAGTGTTTAATAGGAACCACAGGTGTGTCTGGAACCTTCTTCTTTTGGCTGTTTCCGTTAATGTTCGCCACAGCGCCTCACCCTGTCGTCTGCATCTTCTTCTGTCATACTAACCACCTCCATGCCCTACCTCACCGTATCCATAAACTTCCTCTTTGGGCCTCCTCTTCATCTCCTGCCTGGCGTATCTGTAGCCAATTCATCGCAATACTGTTGTAATTCTAAATGAAACCAACCTTTCCAGGTCGCCCAAGATCAGAGGTCATGTGACCAATAGAAAGGTGGTATAGGACTTCATATTTGTGTTTAATAGTAAATGTAGGTGTAGCTTTAACCAATTCCTCAAAATAGTTATTTTAAATGTCCCCCATAAAAAAAGCATTGGGCCAAAATGTTGACCTTGACCGGTGACCTCAGTGTTTCCACTCAAATTTATTATTATTATTTTTTCAGGCCCGGTGGTACTTACTGAAAAAATGCAAATTGTGAGGTGCATAGAGTAGGATAAATGCAAGGTGCTCAAATGGGCAAAAAAACTCACTATTTTTGAAAACTATTACAGAAATATTTTATTGTGTAAAAATAAACTATGTAACCTCTGAACTTTGCAAAAATTAGTACAGGCCCACCAGGCCTGTACTATTATAGGGGAAGCCCCGACCTTCACTTTTATTTTTCACAAAATAAATTTTCTTTATTTTATTTCTTCAAATTTGGCCCAAATTGGTTCAAAACTCTTCAAAATATTTTGTTATCATACGGACAGATTGATGGACACACAGAACCAAAAACAATTAAAAAATATTTATAAAATTCTAAAATTGTAAAAATGATATTCCTGTTACGGTGACATTGTCTCTCAATGAGCTAAACTTAGAAAGCTTAAATCACATAGCCTTCATAATCCTCTTTTGTTTGGTAGAAGATTCTAGTAATTTGTGCCCGCTGAGCCCATTGAGGTGAAGAGAGGGTCCATTGTCTTGGGGAGAAAGGTCAAAACAGATATTTCTGTAAAAAAATTGTTTAATTAGTCACTAAGGGCTGAAACAAAGCGGCGCACAACACAATGCAAGTGTTACTGCTGGTGTCCAACTGACACAGTTAGGGTTTTTATGCCCAGTGCACACGTCCTCTAAATCACGAACCCACATGTGCATATGTGGACGTGTTTGTCGAGAACTGAGGTGTGGTCAGGCACACAGTTGACACATTCATATATCATTTGACACCAGAAAGCCCTTGAACCAAAGACCAGGAAAATCCTGGTCTAAAGTCCAGAGCAGTCTTTTTTCTGCGATTTAAACAACGCAATTGTCAGAAAGTCTCACATGCTGTGTCCACGATGTGCATGCACTCTACACACTGGGATGCGCTGTGATTTCCAGCAGCACATAATACAATAAAAATACAAATATCAACAACAAAATTAAAAAAACAAACTTTAATAACCCAACATGCAGGGAAAAACTGTTCCACAGCTTTGGAGCTGGGACAGAGAAGGCACAAAAATGCAGACTGCTGATAATTCATATCTGCGTAACAACCTGTGCTTTGGTACAAAAACACATTACAAACAATAATCACACACTCCAACAACTCACAGGGTCCCTCTGTGTGTGTAACAGTGCAGAGTGCACCACAGCGCAAATCGAACAGTTTTTAGCTTACCTTCAACAGGGCTGCAAGCGACACGTCTCTGTGTGGACTAGTCCCTCCTGGTCCTTCCATTAATTCCATGAATGCACTCTGGTCAGTGAGCAATCTTCACACGTAGCAGTGGGGCCAACAGATGTTACTCCAACTGTCATACTAGTCAATGTTTTGTGGTACTTGTTGTGTGCGCTTCTTGCACGCAGATCCTTTTCCTCACCAGAAAGTCTCTCACATGCGACTGGTTAGTACCACAACGCTGTACCCCCTGGACAAATCCGGTTTAAAGAGAAGGACAGGTCGCACATTGACTGGCTGAGTTGATCATGTCCACGGTTAATTAGGTGATTTTCTCCAGCCCCTTTGTGCCCAGCGCCCTGGTTTGTGCCTGATAGCAAATAGACGTTGGACACACCCCCAAAAGCATTTGGGCCACTTGTTACGTGCTTCCCGTCAAGGTCGTATTTTAAGGCCAGGATCAGCGCTTCTGCTTCAGTTGTAACTGAGGTCTGAGTCACGAGTTAATTTGTGGTTTTGCTCATTACCACGGTAACACTTCAGTTTTCGACAGTGTTCCGTTACTGTCCATGGGAAGTTGTGTCTTGCTCATAATTTGATACCAAATTAAGATGGTACGACTGCCAGTTCCTGAGATACAGCATCCATGGAAGGATGGAGGAACACATTTTTGTTTGTCAGGTCAGTGATTTCGTCAGCAGGTTGTGCAACACGAAAAGGAAAATAATGTTCGTGTATTATTAGTTATGTGGGAGTAAGAATAATTTTGTAGGGATCTGCCCTTTGCTATGTAGCAGGCAGATCATGTTGACATTGTATGTTGTTAACACCTATGAGCTTGTTGTCCTGTAACTATGTTGTAGCAAAAAGATATGTATTATCAAAGAATGTTTGCATTTCAGGTTTAGTGAGAGCATTTTTTTCCTTTACAGTCGATGAAAGAAGTCATGCTTTAGTTAACTGAAAGACATGTTAGCATTGTTAGCATCCATCAAATTCATGGCTCCAGGGGACACCTAATACCTCAGTTAGGCAATACACACAATAAGTCATGTTAATTGAATCGAGGCCAGAGCCAATTTTAATAAAAGACTGGTAGCTCAGGTTTCATGGCAGATCAGGACTTTGCTCACTGAAAGCACACACACACACACAAACACACACACACACACACACACACACACACACACGTGTTTGGATTGACACAGCTGTGTTTAAAGGTTCATTTTTCACCAATCAGAGAAACTTTGAACCAAATCATTTTTTTAGACAAACACAATGATCTATGCAGGCAACCCAACATTGGCAGGGACACGCACAAGCACACACGCTTAGGCTCATGCACACCGGCGTGCACACACAGTGCATTAGCATAGGTATCAGTTACTACAATTCAATAGCTCGCCTGCTGCAGCAAGATTAACTATTCAGGGCAGGTGGTTAAAGGGCCTATTGTGTTGCATGGTTCTGTGCTGCTGTCATGATTGGACGCTGCATTTGTCTGGTGGGCAGCCGACTGCCAAAACAATTGCAAGGGCAAAGGGCTGGAAGAGTACACACACATATAAGGTTTCACCACGTGAATCATATCGAGCTCAACTGAGCAAATCGAAAATAGACCTGGATGAGTCCAGGTAGCAGATAAGGTCCGTCATCGAGTTGTTATTCCATACCAGTGTCATCTGGGTTTCAGTGATGGACTTAACTTGAACACTCACTGTAGGAAGGGAAAAAAAATGTGAATCGTGGTGAAATTCAAATGTGAGATGGCACCATTCGAACATCTTTGTGAATAGCTGTTTATGATTGTAATCCCCCAAAGACATGCAAATGGGAGAGAAGGTAGCAGCGGATAATTAGCCATATTTATCAGGGCCCGAACAGGCCCACAGAGATAGGAGGCGAACATTTGAGGATAAACATGTGTTCTGGCTCACCTTAATGGATTTTCAGTCATCATAGAATCCACAGCAGCGGCCGAGTGGATTTGATGTTTTGGGTTTTTCAGCACAAGGTTTTCTGTGTTACAGCCAACTCCTCCACAGTTTGAATCACAGACGGATGCTGTACAACTTTAACCCTCATCAGTACCCCTGGGGCCCAAGCAGACCCCAGGGGTATATTTAATGATATATTTTCTGAACAGTTATACTTATTCAGCTGAAATTTCAGGTAATTATCACCTATACAGTTGTCTTCAATTTCACTTATTTTGATCCAGTTTGATTAAATACTGTGGCCTCCATAATCATTACCTTCGCCAACAAAGTTGGACGAAGGTTATGTTTTTACCTCCGTGTATTTATTATTTATTTATTGGTTATTATGTATGTGTGCTTGTGGACAACTTTACGCAAAAACTACTGAACGGAATCGAATGAAATTTGGTGGGATGATTAGTCATCATCTAAGGACCAATCGATTAGATTTTGAAATCAATCCGGTCAAATGTCAAGGTCAAGGTCATGAAAAGGTCAAAATAGTTTTTTCGTCATAACGCGATCAATTTAAATCCGATCGACCTCAAACTAATGGCAAAATGTTCTGCTGTCAATTCCCCATCCCCTGGTATATAGCATGATTAAGTGAAGTCATTAACTTCTATAGCGGTTGGGGGTCAAATGTAAGGGGGGTC